>PVJO010000044.1:351512-389234 GCA_004026905.1 Hystrix cristata | reverse complement strand
AAAAAAAAAAAAAAAAAAAAAAAAAAAAAAGACTAAAGCCCTGAACAGAATGTTGGTCAAAGATCAACAAAGAATGTTGGTCATAGCCTTAGAGGAGTTCTATCTATAGTAACTTCTTTGTTAATTTTTTGTCACCCAGGGAAATGGTGCAGATATTTTCAGGCCTTAGAAGGACATTGCTTGGATGGATGTGAAAAGCTGTGTTGTGTATCTGCTATCCCTGCTCACCACTGGAAAAGCAGGAAGTTAAAGCCACTAATTTTGTGACGAATGTTTTAAAGGCATGCTACAAAGCAGAGCTCTATTTGGTTGACGTTCTTTGTACAGCTTTTTTTTAATTGCCTCTGATTCACTATGTTTAGTTTTCTCAAATTAAAGACACATTTTGGATTGTGCAAGAGAATTCTCAATGTTCCAGGTAGGCAGATTACTTTAATGCTAACGTATAAAAAATTTTGACTACCAGAATTTTTTTTTTTTAAAAAAAAGCTTTTCATCCTGTTCAGTGGCAGAAGGTTTTTGTTTTTGTTTTCAGTGCTGGAGATGGAACCTGGAGTTGTGATGTTAGGCAAGTGCTCTACACTGCCAGCCATGGGAAGTTTTTTGAAATTAGAAATCTGTTCATCTCCAAGCACGGGTGTAAGGAAGCAGATGCCCCAACTCAGGTATCTCAAGTGAGCTGTGTACAAGGCACAATGACATGGACGCAGAGGGAACCAACCCAACGTAAGCCATGATGCCCAGTGTCAGCGTTTCTATGCATACATCTGCAACAGCTCACTAAAGACACTGCTATAAAAAGAGTAGACAAACTTAATAAAAAATATTGCATCTGTATGGTCATAGCGGATGGCCAAGCCCAGGCCGTGGGTCTGACTCGCAGCACAGGGCTGTCCTGGGAACACATGCAACCACGGCTGGGACTGGCACCGGAGGGAGGGCACACCGAGGCCAAGGGGAAGGAACGCAGACTGGGCAAGGGCACAAGCTCAGGGCCTGTCTGCCCAGGATGAGGAAAAGGCTCAATGGCAGCTTTGTAGGAAATTACCTCACTTGTTAATCATTTTGGAAAATCTTTGTTTTTTGTTTCTGGCCCACGCATTTAGAAAATCAAAACAGGCTTTGAGCCACTTGTGAGGCAGGAAAAGAGGGTGCAGCACAATGGGCCGCTTCCTGTTCCGCGGAGAGGCAGAGGTCCCAAAGAATACTCGGAAGCCCACATGCCGCCAGGCCTGTAAGGCCGATGGCAGGGGCTCCTGTGAGCAGCCACCACATTCCTCTGCCAGCAGTTCGGCGGCCACCCTTGCAATAGAGGACAGGGCGGCCCTGCAAATCAACCCAACCCCTGCTGCACTGGCCCCTCCATTGCATGTTCTTTAGTTTTGGGGGAGTAGAAAGAGAGGAAGGAAAAGAAACCTGGGCAAAGTCACATGAGACCAGAGCTCCCTAGTGGAGGTGACCTGGTGCTGCAAGCATACACAGCGGGCCCAGGTGACACCCCGGAGGGCTGTATACTTAGAAGGGTTTCAGTCCCTTGGCATGGCACACTTTTTCAAGTAGGTAGAATTTAACAAGAGGTACTTATTGCTCTTTGTTTTGGAGAGATGTTATCTCCAGGAGGGACTATTTTGTATTTTCCAGGTGAGAAGCCAACTGGAAAACCAGTAAACCAATTACGGCTGCCACAGAGCCAGAGTGGGGACAGGAAGTGAGGCGAGTGCCAGTCGGCAATGGAGCTGAGGCTCATAGGTGCCACCGACAAGGGCTGGAGACGGCTGGAGAAGGATGGTGAGGCGAAGAGCGAGGAAAGCACAGCTCTGCACACAGCCCGCACACCAGCATGCTCAGTGCCCCGCTAGGCTTCTTGAGCTCTGGGAGCGGGTGACATTGACAGCGGTGTCACGGGGGCCTTGCCTTCCAGGGACCGATGTAACACTCCTCCCCAGCAGTGCCACGTGCAGTGTGGCTCTGACAGCTCTGGGGCAGGAGCAAATCAAGCCCTGCCCTTAGTGCAGGGGACCCTAACTTCCAGCCAGTCTGTGCCCCAAATTTCTCTGGTTGTGTGGCCTCCATGCCTAGGTCCACAGGCACCCGAGACCTCTGTCCCATCCTGGAGCCTACTGGTTGACGCTGGCTGGTCTCCAAGCACAGTCGCAGATGGGGCTGCTTGGATGCCTGTGGTCGCTGACGTGAGGAAGTCGGGGTCTCCTCACTGGCACCTGGCAGCGAGCACCCCGTATTGGCGCTGAACCCGGCGGTCACCCACAGGCCGGAGTCTTACCAGCTGCAGTACAGTCAGTGAGCCAGTCGGTTTCGAGTCATACGGCAGCCAACTCAGGTGATGCCCGGCACATCCACCCCATGGCCGAGTGCGGGGCCTGGTCAGTAGTGCTGCCTGGGGTCCTGGGGAAGCAGCGGCTCCACGTCGTCCTCTGGGGCCCAGCTGGGGTCCGAGACCAGGCTCCGCATGGCCTCCTGCTGGTGCTGCCGAGCCTTGTTGTAGAGCAGGACACCCACTGTCACCAGGACAGTGCCGATGGCAGACAGGCTGGTGATCTTGTTGCCAAAAACGATGATGCTGAGCCAGGTGGACAAGGCGTGCTTCACGGTGCTGGCAACACTGCAGTGACAGGGCCGGGCCGTGGTGACTGAGGCCGCGGACACGGCGGCGTGATACAGCCGTGCTGCGCCGTCCCCAGCACCGGGGGACGGGGGGTGGATTCAAGGGTGCCCACTGCAGGGTCCTGCTTCCCTTCGGCCTACTCCAGGGATGCTTTTGTGGGGGGTCGGTGTGCTGGGGATCAAACTGGGGGCCTACCACTTGAGCTAAATCCCCAACTCCAAGGATGCTTTTTGTTAGAAAGCAGAGAAACATTGTAAGGGACAGCCCAGTTCCCACCTCCAACCAGATGGCCAGCTGCCTCCACAGTGCTTCTTTCTTTCTTTGGATTGAAACACTTAATACACAGTGTAACAGTTTGTCCCTAAATACTTCAGCCTCCTCTAAAAAGTAAAAGATCCCAGGCCTGCATGGTTGCTTGCACCTGTAATCCTAGCACTCAGGAAGCTGAGGCAGGAGGATCACTGCGTTCAAGGACAGCCTCAGCTACATAGTGAGTTCAAGGCCACCCTGGACTACATATCAAGATCCTATCTCAAAAAATTAAAAAACAAACAAACAAACAAACTAAAAACAGAAACAACCAAACAAAGAAGCAGGAGAGACTTGAGTGTGGCCCACTGCAGCACAACTTGACCACATATGCTTTCATTCTCACACTTGGGGACTGAGCTGGCTCCCCAGGCTGTTCAGAAGCCAGAGAAAAATGTCACAAGTTGACCACCAACAATATGGTAGAGCTGCCGCTGAGGCTGGCACTAGGGACATGAGCTCATTCCTTTCTGTCTGCTGCTGGAAACTCTCCTGTCTCAAACTTCACGTCCATTACTTCTGTCCAGTTACGGACGTGAGAGCAGGCTGCGGCTGCTTAGCTCCCCCTGAGCATCCAAAGAATTGTGGCCATGCAGCTACTCAACGTGGACAGCGAAACCTAAGAAAGCAAGAGCTCTACTCCTCGCCCCACTCCCTACATCCCAAGTGCTCAGTGGCTGCCCCACTGGACACGGGGCACAGGGACAGCTCTGTTCTGGACAGAAAAAAGCCAGCAACCCCACAGACTGTGAATAGAAACTTCCCTGAAAAGTAATTCACATGCCTTATCGTATCTCACACAGTGCTGGCACCAGGTGGCCTGAGACCCACATGTGACGGCTCCTAACTATGGGAGAGAAGCCCAGATACCCTAGGATGTTGCCTGGATTCAGGTTTTCCCACAGACCACCCGATGCCCTTGCCCCCTGGATGCTGCGCACCTGAAGGTCACAGGGGAGATCTTGCCCATGAGGGCGTATGCAGTGACGCTCTGCAGGTGGAACAGGGCGCCATCCGTCAGCAGCAGCAGTACCACGTCCTGGCTGTAGCGGAAGCTCCTCCCGCTCCTGCCAATTACAGGCATGTCCTGCAGCCAGAACAGAGGGACGCTCTTTGGGCCTTGCTCGCGTCCCCAGCCACCACCAAGGCAACGTGAGGTCACTGGTGCCAGGTCGGAGAAGACAGTGACTCGGAGGATGCCCTCCAGCCTGCCAGGCAGCAGCTCAGCCACCCTTGTCAGGACTTTCAAGCCCACACACAGATGCTGACAGCTCCAGAGCCCAGGATCCAGGTGGTGGGGAGGCACAGACAAACCCCCCAGCAACATGCCGCTTCCCCACCAGGACAGCCACTGAGCCAAGCTGGGCGAGGGGCACAGGCCTGTCACCCCAGCACTTGGGAGGCTGAGGCAGAAGGGTTGCAAATTCAAAGCCAAACTGGCAACTTACTGAGACCCTGTCTCAAAAAATGAAAAGGCTGGGGATGCAGCTTAGTTGTACAATTGTACAGTATGCCTGGATTCAATCCCCAGTATCTCAAAAAACAAAGCAAAACAAAAACAAAAACAAAAAACAGGCAAATTTTCTTGGCACTGAACTCTCAGTGAGTCTCCTGCCTCAGCCTCTCAAATGCTGGAATTATAGGCACGCACCACCACTCCCAGCTACAAAAAGGCAAAATTGCGGGGCATGGTGGCGCACACCTGTGATCCCACCACTTGGGACGCTGAGGCAGGAGGATCACTGAGAGTTTGAGGCCAGACTGGCTACATAGCGAGAAAGGCAAACATTTTCATACCTGCAATCCCACTACTCTGGGAGAATAAGGCAGAAGGATCTGCTTGGGACGTTTGTCTTGCCTGGGAAACTTAGTTACTTAGTGGGACCCTTGCTCAAAAAAAAAAAAAATTAAAAAAATAAAAAGAATATTAAAAAAAGGACTGAGGCTGTAGCTCAGTATGAAGGCTGTAGATTCAACCCCCAGTACCACAAAAGAAAAAAAGGTAAATTTTATTATGTATATTATGAATGCTATATGTATTTAACCATAAAAAATTCACATGCTTGTTCTTTCAATTCCATGAAAGCATCCCAGAGAAACACACTCACTGTGAGGTGCGGACACCCCTGACGGTGTCCTCATGAGCAGCCGGGAGGCGAGAGGCAGCCTCACGCCCACAGAGAGTGGGGTACAAGTCCCCCAGGGCCAGCCCGGTGTCACGGTGAGGGGCGCAGCGCGCATCCCACACCCTGATGGTCATGACGCACACATGAGCCACAAGCGTGTCTGCGGAGGGACCGAAGCAGACACTCGCCCACTTGCTCACCTGCAATGCGGCCACCTCCAGCAGCACAGACGGCATCTGCCCAGTAAAACACAAACCCCACACACTGAAAATCTGAGCAAGTGGTGCCGGTTTGGGAGGCCCTGGGGAACAGCCACATCAAAGAGCCACTCGGTGGTGGCCTGACTCCCACGTCCTGGCAGACACTGACCACTAAGCAGGCAGAGTTAACTGCTCTGCTCTGGCAAGGCCAGGTGCACTGCAGCCCACATGGGACGCACCATGAAGAAGATCCAGGCGGGGATGAGCATGACCACTGCCGCTGCGCTGGTGTAGAACTGCAGCTCCGGGGCCCTGCAGGGACAGGGGACAGGAACCTCACACGCCTGGGGACAGGGGACGCTGACCTCCCGCACCGGGACATGTATAGCCTCCTGGGTGACAAGGGCACGTGTGGCTGTTTGGAATGAAAGGCCAGGCAGCGAGCCTGGTGTCACAGAGGCTCGAGCGCAGCTCAGGAGTGCACAGTTTTCCCCAAGTTTGGACAACATGCTGAAGGTCACCGGGCCACACGGGGAATGTGTCAGGCCTCGCAGGGAGTTGGGCAAAGTCCCCGTGGGCCTGGGAGGCAGGGTCTGCTCACTGGTGATACTCACGAGAACCGGTACTTGTCCCCACTGAGGAGCTTTTTGGAAAAGACGTTCTGTAAACTGGAAAGAGAAGAGAAGCAGCCAGTGTGGACCCACTTGCTGATTTAGGAAAAGGCAGCTTCAGAATTGCAGGCCCAAGCAAGTGAGTCTGGACCTGAATGTCCATGAATCTGGGCAAGGGATGCAGGTGTGACTTCCCAACCCCACCCTGTATCCTCAGCCCATGCCTGATGCCCGAACTCACCAGTCCATGATGTTGGTGGACAATGCGGCCGAAAAGCCCAGGACATTGAAGCTGATTTCAGTGGCAGTGCACAGCGCTAGCCCGCCCATGACTGGGATGAGGGACAGGTTGACCAGCAACCCTGGAAGGGTAGGACACACATGTGACACAGGGCACAAGTCCCTGCAAGGCCCAGGTCAGGTGTGACTTCCACCTTCATTAAAAACCTGACCCTAAGCCAGGTGTGGTGGTGCATGCCTACAATCTCAGCACTCAGGAGGCTGATGCAGAAGGATCACCTTGAGTTCGAGGCCAGTGTGGGCTACATTGTGAGTTCAAATCCAGCCTGAACTGCATAGCAAGACTCTGTTTGAAAAAAAAGAAAAAAAAAAGAGGAAAAAAAAGGGGAGGGTCGGGAATTTAGCTCAGTGGTAGAGCACTTGTCTAGCAAGCACAAGGCCCTGAGTTCAATCCCCAGCACCCAAACCAAAACCAAAACAGACACACAAAAACTCCTGATGCCACCCACCATGTTGCTGGAAAAATAAAGCAAAAAGATTCCATGTGTCCAGCAGGTCCCTGCCTGTGCTGGACCTCGCTGGCAGCACCAGAGGGGAAGAGAGGAGACATCCCTGGCAAGGCTTAGGGGCAAAGACAGTGCAACTGAAAGCCAGTGTGGGGTGCTAGGTGCTCCCACCTGGCTCGATGCCCTTTGTTTCCTTCTGAATAATAAAAAGCTTTATGTGATTGATTTTTAAAAATCTATTCAACTCAATGAAAGTCACATTTGCCATGTACACATTTATTTTGGAAAGAAGGTATTGAGCACTGTGTTGTCCTTTGATTTAGGGTACGGCATTTATTTTGAAATTCAAAGAAAATGAGGATATAGCTTTTGTGTGTATGTAGTACTGAGAATTGAACCAGGGCCTTCCCACTGAGCTCCATTCCCAAACCACTTTTTATTTACTTTTTTTTTTTGAGACAGGGTTTCACTAAATTGCCCAGAATGGCCTGGAACTTGCCATCCTCCTGCCTCAGCCTCCCAGAGTGCTGGGATTGCAGGTGTGCATCACTGCCATTCACTGTTTAACAAGAGGAACAAAATCCCGGTCCTCGGAGGTGCTCACACAGTCCCTTTCAGGAAGTGGCTCTCTTCCCACACGACTCAGTGCTGCTCTCCAGAGTGGGAATGTAAATCCTCAGGAAGCCATCGAGGGCTGGCGGGTCCCAGGGTGGTCAGTGCAACCCAGCCGTGGTGAGTGCTCAGGGCCTGGGCTCAGAAGGGCCGGGGCCCTGACCTGAGAATCCAGCCACCCAAACATGGGTGCATCTGTCCCACTGTATGATTTTAGGAATTGCTCTTGATGCTCACTGTTTTACGATTGCCAAAAACACTGCATAGTTCTAAGGGCTCTTGTGAGAGAGCATCTGCTTCCTCTTTTTTTTTTTTTTTTTTTTTTTTTTTTTGGTGCCAGGGATCAAACTCAGGTCCTCGTGCTTGCTAGACAAGCACTCTAACTACTGAGCTAAGTCCCCAGACCTCCGCTTTATTTTCAAAATGCTGTCTTGTCGGGTGTGGTGGTGCACACATGCCTGTAATCCCAGCATTTGGGAGGCTGAGGCAGGAGGAGCAGGAGAATTGCTTGAAATTCAAGGCCAGCCTGAACTACATTAAAACAAAACAAAAAAAGATCCTGCCTTGCTGGGTATGGAGGGACATGTATGCCTGTAAAGGGTTAGGGATGAAGCTCAGGGTGAAGCCTCTGGGGTCAATCCCCAGAAACTCTAAATAAATCAGTAAAGGCCGGCAGGAAAGCAGGGCTGCAGCTCTGCCATGTTGCTGGAAACTACCTGCATGTTGCTAAAATAAATCTGACCTTTGGAATCTTGGGAGGGTGGACAAGCAGCCTCAGAGGAGCTGTGAGGACAGGGGTTTGCCTGGAAAAGGCAGGGGCATGGGGGAAGATGGAGGAGGCCCTGGGAAGTCACCTGACCTCCCAGCTGGTCTCGTCTGGATCAGGACAGCACCAAGGTGTCCTGCTGTCCCAACTCCTCCTTCCCTCCCACAGGGCTGAGAGATGACCCTGCTCTGATCTCACAGGCCACCACGGGGATGGCTGAGGACATGGGCACAAAGCTCCCCAGTGACTCTCAGGAGGCCACCTCAGGAGTCAGTAAGCCCCCAGCTGGTGGTGGGCAGATGGGACATTGGGGGACATGCCACGGCACAGCAGGACACAGTGGGCAGAGGAAGAGGATGAGGGCAGGGCTAGCCGGGCTCACCTGTGTACTCGCCCAGGATCATTCGTGACATGATCACGGTGAAGATGGGGGCGGAGCTTTTTACCGTTTCTGCAAAGGACACAGCCACGTTCTTTAGGCTCACCAGGCCCAGAACCACTGTCGCAAACCTGCCAAGAGGCCAGGACAAGTCGGGATGGAGTCGACCCCCAATTCTTGTCAGAATGCGTCCCTTGCAAGACTGAATCCGTGGCCCTTTGAGCGGGGTGGCACATCACCCTCCATCCTACCCAACACGGTCAGGCTCCAGGCTGCTCTCCATGTAATCTGATTCAGTAGCTGTGGCATCAAGAGCTCGAAGACCAAACCCACTGGGGCCAGAATCTGAGCAGCCCTGAGACCAGAGTGAGTGGGCTGGGAGCCCTCGCCACCATGGCCATGGCAGAGGCCCCACGTCTGGTAACCAGAATTGTGCTTGAGACCCAGCCCACAGGAGTGTACCTCATGAGGCCCACGAAGAGCATGGTCATGATGAAGTTGGGCGGGTAGGACAGCCGTGGCTTATGCTGGTGCAGGCAGCACGGGATGAAGATCTTGGCACAGCCAATCAGCGTGGTAGACAGCATCTGCACAGCGCCTGCAAGGAGATGCGCCGTTCCTATCACCACTGTCCCTGTCATCCTGTCCCGCCAGGCCCTGTTCCCCTCCCACCCCTGGCTGCCTCCTCACCTAGCATGCTGGGCTCGCCCTCCAGCAGGGACAGGATATACTTGTTGAGGAACAACGTGCAGAAGCTGAAGAAGAACCACAGCATGAGGTAGGTGAGCGCCCGCGTGCTCCACACGCCCAGGTCCGACTCGATGACGGTGGTCTCGGTGATGGTGACAGTGAGCAGGCTCCCCTCCAGGCTGCCCTCACTCTTGGCAAAGAGGATCTTCTCACCGCGGTGGCCAAGCAGCGGGCCCCGGGCCAGTGGTGGCTTCCCTTGGGGCTCTGCCTCAGAGCTGGGGCTGGAGCCAGGCACACTCCCCTCCGGGGCTGGGGGCTCTGCCATTCTGAGGCCACCACTGCGAGGATGGAGCGCGACTCAGCGGGACAGCATGGGTCACAGGGACTGCCCAGTGTGGGGACACAGGCCGGCCCAGCGGACATGGCCCTGAAGAGGCATGGAAGCTGAGGCCAAACGCTAAGGAAAGGACATGAGTTACTCACATCGAGTATCCGTAAAAGTTTCCAGTCAGCAATAATCCCGCCTCGCTAAAGCTCACTGGCACGATACTGCCACTGCGCAAAGCTGGCATAAAGTATTTAATGCTTTCAGATCTTCGATCAAGGTGAAACAGCCTTAAAACTCAAGACAGCCAAGCTCAGGGGCTCAGCCCTGCCTGGACCCCAGGCTGGCTTCCTCCCTGGGGCTCCGTGTTCCCCTCCTTTTCTCCTCAGCTGGGTTTTGCCCTCCAGTCCTGTCCCCTCCACCATATGTAGCTCTGGCTCGCTCCACCCAAATTGGTTTGTTTTGTTTTGTTTTGAGACAGAGTCTTGCTATGTAGTTCAGGATGGCCTCGAATGCATGGGGCTACTCCTGCCTCAGCCTTCCCAGGGCTAGGATTACAAGTGTGCTTCACCATGCCTGGCCCACTCCACCCAGGCTGGGTCCCTACCAGCAATCTCACCTTTGTATTTTATATATTGTGCGTGTCACGTATAATACTTTTTCTTTGGTGGTACTGAGGGTCAAACCCAGGGGTTTCACAACCAGCTATATTCTCAGCCAGCTTATTTTTTCTTTTAAAACAGGGTCTCGCAGAGTTGCTGAATTGCACAGGCTGGGCCCAAACTTTTGATCCTCCTTCCTCAGCCTCCCCGTGTGCTGGGATGACAAGTATTTGCCATCACGTCCGGCTACATTTTAGTATTTATAACGAGGGCTGCACAACCATCTCCCAGTGGAGACCACGCTCAGATGCCAGCGAGTGTACACAGAGCGCTTGAGGCCAAGCTCACGTCTCTCCTGCAGCCGTGACGGGTGGCCCCGCTCTGCAGGGCCAGGCTCTGCAGTCACCCTCTCTGTCCCCATCTGGACTTCCAGGGCTCACCAGATCTCACTGCTGCCCAGAGCCATGGCCCCAGTGAGCGCTGCAGTCCCCGGCTGCCCGTGTGCCCCTGAGCCTGACACAGGCCAGGCCCTCCTCGCTGCTGAAGGGTGACACCGTCCTGCTGGGACGCTGTCGCACAGGTGCCCCCAGGAGGCCTCCGGACTCCAGCGTGTCGTGTGGTGGGAGGCGCACGTGGCAGACACGGCAGCCTCACTCTAGTCTGCACATCAGGAAAGGGTAGGGACAAGGCTTCTATCTGATGCGGCAAAATAAAGCTTGAGTTCAAAATGTGTCACCTCTGGCTGGGGATTTAGCTCAGTGGCAGAGCACTTGCCTAGCAGGTGCAAGGCCCTGAGCTTGGTCCCCAGCACCCCCCCCAAAAAAGTGCCCTCAGCTAGGACACTCACAACATTGCAGGCAAAACTGCCACCAGCAACAGCCATCCTCAGCCTCCTCCCTCTCAAAGCCAAGGCCTCGGTCCCTCCTGGGGCCAGCACCTGCCATGAGGCCGTGAACGGGGATGTCCGTTAGCTGGGGACTGGACAAGAGCTATCACATGACACAGGACATGCAATAAGAACCATGAGTGAGTGAGAGTGGGGTGCACCTGTAATCCCAGCACTCAGGAGGCTGAGGCAGGAGGAACACCGTGAGTTCAAGGCCAACCTGGGATACGTAGTGAGTTCAAGACCAGCTGGAACTACGGAGTGAGACCACATCTCAAAAACACAAAAAACAAAACAAAACAAACAAAAACCCAAGGAACCAGGAACCGCCCCTTGCAACTGCCCCAGGTCCTTTCACAAAGAACTGGGAGGCAACTCCCTGCAGGCTGCTGATCACTGCGTGAGTCCCCTGCTGAGAGCTGACAGTGTGGGACTGGTGGGCATTGAGTGCCCGCTCCGGGTGCCCGACGGCCACAGGACGTCCACACCTGGCCGTGGAAGAGCTGGTGCTTGCTCCATCCTGGCCCCAACACCTATCCCTGGTGCTCACATGGTTTTTCCTGTTCTTTCTCCCTCAAGAGACGAACTCTGAAACGTCCTCACCCCAGCACCCACATCCCCCGGACACTGCACAAACCAGCAGAGGTCCCGATGCTGTCACACGATTGAGCCTGAAGCGCGAACAGAGCAGCCCCCAGGGCGGTGGCGGAGGAGAAGGATGCGGGCTCAGCTCCCCTGAGGCCCGGGGGCAGCCAGGTGACGATGGCCTTACACTGGCCCGCCCCTGCCATCCTCCCACGGGTGGACTCAAGTCACAGACTGTCCTAGCTGGGAGATGCCCAATAGCAGGAGACAGAGTCCAGATGGAATCTGTCTGGACGTGACAGGTGACAGGGAACAGAGAAAAGAAGTCCAGCCCCTCTCAGAGACAACTTGGAAGACAGCCTCATCCAGGGAAGAGGAGTGGCCCCCAAGCTCCAGAAGTCGGGTCACCAGCTCCCTTTGTTAGCAACAATCAAGCAAAACACACCACGACCTAGATGTGACCACCAGGACAGACAAACAGCCAGTTCCAGGGAACAGAGGCCAGCGAGGCCTGCCCTTGGCATGGACAGAACCCAGACCTGCATCAACAGGACTGAGGGACAACGTGCAGTGCCGCTCAGAGAGCTGCCGAACACACCGTGTCTAGAAATCAAAGGTTCCCAAGGTCACATGGGGGCAGCAGCGACCCAAAGGCAGTCCTCTCACCCAGGAGGGCATGAGACCCCCAGGGCCAGAGGCCTGGGTCATGCTGCGCTCTTGTGCCGGAGCTCGCAGGAGTGCAGTTTCCTTCCCCTTGCACACAGCATGTCTAGCAGAGACATGGGGGTGTCTTCTTGGAGGACTCTGTCCTGGGGTGAGTGACTGGAGGTCACTTCAGTATCCAAGGCTGCCCCCACCTTGGACATCCTCACCAGCCCCAGGATGTGGCTGGCAGGCTCTAGTCAGGCCCCATGACACCCTCCTTGGGTGCAGATGGGGGGACAGCTGAGTGCCATGCCCTCAGTTCGAAGCCTGGAAGAAGGTCATTACTGTCCCGGGTCCCTGACATCAACCTCAGGCTCTCTTCCATTGGGCCAGGCCCCCAGAGCACATGGACTCCTGCTGTCAGGGGCCTTTCTCACTTCGGCACAGCCCAGGTGCAGTGGTGACAGTGAACCCTCCTGTCACTCAGGAAACTCCAAGGGTTTGAAGAACACGGCACCAGGAACCAGGGATGAAGGCCAAATGTACCTTGGATTATGTCACAGAAGCCCTGTGCCACTTTCTGCAGGCTTGGGGTCCCCTGACCTTGCGCAAGATTTCCAGGCTGCCACCAGTGTCCATGGGGGGCCCCAGTGGCTGTGGCTGGGCCCCTGGCTGCCTCTGTCTACCCTGCCCGACTGGGCTCTGCAGGCCACACTTCTGGGGAAGATTTGGGGACAACAGGCTGTGGGGATTCTGGAAGCCAAGGGCAGAGGGTACAGAGGGACAGCAGGATACCCATGGCCTCTGCTGACCTCTGTCTACAGCCACCCTGTGCAAGTTGGAACCACCATCTCCCCCACTGCAGAGCGTTCCAGGATCCCACACTCAGGACGGTGCAGGTGACGGACACAGGGTGGACACTGGCTGACAGAGAGCTGACACAGGGCCCTGGGCCCAGCCCTCCCTATCTTCAACCAGCAGAGCCAGGGCCCAGACACTGGATGGCCATGTCGTGCAGATCGCCAGGTCTCCTGACCTCCTGTCAGGGCTGGGACACCCAGAGGCAAGGCTTGTGGACACCCGACGGGCCCCCAACAGCAAGGCAGAGCTAGGCATCATCTCTTCTGGGACCTCACAGCCCTGGACCAGACCCACTAACCCCTGTACGTGTGCATGCTGACCACCTGCTGATCGTGAAGGAGCAGCTGTCTACAAGCTGCCATGAAGGCCGAGAGCCTGAGTAGAGAAGGAAGCCAGGGAAGGAAGGACGAGGGGGAAGCAGCAGAGCATCAGGAGGGCCCACGTGACAGGCGAGGCTCCAGCCTGCACTGTGGAGAGGCTGTGAAAGCCCCAGGCCCTGGCTCACAGCGCCTCCTGCTGCTCCAGGAAGGGGATGCTCCCTGGGGACTGTTGTGGGGGTTGCGGACCCCCACCTCCATAAGAAGCAAGAGGATCTGGAGGAGATCTGGGGACTGGAACTAGGTTGAGCTGGGCAGGACAGAGAGGTGAGCCCTCTGCAGGAGAAGATGCCCACTCCCTAAATCTGGGGTCAAAAGCCATGGACAGGCACCAGGGTGGGGAGCAGACTCCCCAGCTCCAGGGGGGCCACCACTCCAGGGCGGGCACTAAGGCTGCCAGATAGGACAGGATCTGCAAACAAAGCAAAGAAGCCTAGAGGACAAACCATGGGACGCCCAGAGGCAGAACCCAACCCTTGTGGTAAGCTCAAAATGCCCAAGCAAGATGGCACCAGCCTGTGATCCCAGCTACTTGGAAGGCTGAGTCAGGAGGGTCGCAAGTTCAAGCCCAGCCTGGGGAACTTAGTGAGACCCTGTCTCAAAACAAAAAATAAAAAGAGCTGGAGATGCAGCTCTGTGTGAAGGCCCTGTTCAGTCTCTGGTGTGTGGGGTGCAGGTACACCCTTGCCACCCTGGTGTAAGGAGCTGTGAAAGAGCAAAGGGCAGGAGATAAGAAACACCACCCTGCAGGAGAGACCAGCCCACTGGATACGTGGCTCTTTGGACTTTGAGCATCACAGGGGTGTGGAGATGGATGATCATGGAACAGGCTTAGAAAAAGCCTGTGAATGTAGGATTTTGAGAGACTAAGGAAGAGGTACCCAGGGACAATGGAAGCAGGTGGCCAAGTCAGTTTGATACTAGGATGGTGGTTTGCACCAGAAAGAAAAGGTACTGCACGGTGGCACACCACGTATTCTTACAGTCAGGAGACTGAGGCAGGAAGATCCCCAAACCTAGGAGTTTGAGGCTAGCCTGTGCAACATGATGCACAATAAGATCCTGTCTCAAAAATAGTAAGAGGGGTTGTGGACTTAGCTCAGTAATTGAGCATTTGCCTAGCAAGCACAAGGCCCTGAGTTCGCTCCCCAGTGCCCCACCAAAAAAATGAGTGATAATAACAATAATTCCAAAAACAAAGAAGTTGGATTCTGATTTCACATCCATAGACAAATAATAATCAAAACAATGAATGACACTCATCCAGCAGCATTTGGGAAGTGGGTGGTGCTCTGATTTGTGGTTTCTTTTCTTTGTCACTACAGGGGATCAAACTCGGGCACTTTAACACTGAGCTACATCACCAGCCCTGTTTTGAAAAATTTTTTTATTTTGAGCCAGGGTCTTGCTAAGTTAGTTGTCCAGGCTGGCTTTGAACTTGTGATCTTTCTGCCTCAGCCTACCTTGTAGCTGGGATTGTAAGCATGCACCAACACGCCAGCTATGTCCTTTACTCTGATTATAAGTGAGGCCCTGGGTGGAGTTCATACTCAAGAGGGGGGGTCTGGGGTCAGAGGTCATCATAGAGACTCCCACACCTCTGCCCCAAATAAAGGGTCAAAGCCCAGAGAGAGACTTCCTGCCCCTCCTGCTCTGACCCAGGTTAAGGCAAATGGGAGAATACTGCACAGTAGCAAAAATGAACAGTGCCCAGCAAGCCACTGAGCCAGGCATCTCGATAGGGAGGCCAAGGAGAGGAAGACAACCCTTCCCTTCCCTTGGAGGAGAGAGAGCAACACGCAAGCCAGGTGGAGCACAGGGCCTGGCCCAGCCAGCACCAGGGTCCCGCTCATCCAGTCCTGCCAGGGACCCATGACCAGCTCTTTCTCCTCAGCCCATGAGACACTTGCTCCTTCCAGAGGGAAGCAATTCTTGCCCTGCAGAACATGGCGGGGCAGAAGTGATGCAGCCACACTAGACTGTAAACTGCAGAAACTGGCACAGTGATGCACACACACCTGTAATACCCACCGCACAGGAGGCTGAGGCAGAAGGATCACAAGTTCAAGGCCACCCTGGGTAATTTAGCAAGACCCTGTCTCAGAATGAAAAATAAAAAATAAAAGGGCTGGGGATGCATTTCAGTGGTAGAGGAATGCCTAGCATTTGCAAGGCCCTGGGTTCAATCCCCAGAATGGGGGAAAAAAACCTAAAAAAACAGTGCCCCACGTCACCTGTGCGGCCCAGGAAGCAGAAGCAGAAGCAGGTCACAGCAGTAGAGCTGGAGGTGGGGAACTTGGCCACCTGCCCTGGGGGCACTGGAGGGACCATGCAGCCCCCCGGAAACCAAGTGTGCAACACAGATGAAAACCAGGTGGAAACTATGGCCCCACCCCCCACCCCAGCCTTGCACCATGGCTGCTCCTGACCCTTCCCAAGGACAGAGGCCCAACTGCAGGGGAAAGACCCTGGTGCTGGCCACGGCAGGTGGAGATGCGGGTACAACAGCATCACTAGTGGTTGACCCACCTCAGCCAAGAGTGCTTCAGCCAGGGACCACAGGCAAAGGTGCCACTTTCAAACCATCCCATGTAGTTTCTCCAAATTCCAGGCTCCCAGGACCCAGGGCAGGAATTCTGCTCTGGAAGAAAGAATTCAAGATGTTCCCAGACTCCTGGGTGGGAAGTCTGCATGGATTCAAATCATCCGTGTGACAATCCCCACCCTACACACTGAACCCAGAGCCTGCACGCTGGGCTACATCCCCAGCCCACTTGTTTGCTTGCTTTTGGGGTTCTTTTTGTTGTTTTGTTTTCGTTTTTGTTTTTTGAGACAGGGTCTCACTATGTAGTTCAGGCTGGTTTTGAATTCACTCTGTAGCCCAGGCTGGCCTCGAACTCAGTGATTCTCCTGCCTCAGTTTCCCACAGTGCTGGGACTACAGGCTTATGCCACCATGCCTGGCTCTATTTTTCCTTTTAATATTCCTTTTGCGCTGCTTAACGCATTTCATTCTGTTTTAAAATGTTGTTTACAAAGTTTATTTTTAGTAAAGTACATTGAATTCTGATTGGTTGGAGAAAGTCTCTAAACAGGGCAGAGCACTCCTCTATAGGCTCAGCAGCTGGAGGGGCAGAGGCAAGACGATCACAAATTGGACACCAGCCTAGGCAATTTAAGGAGACCCTGTCTCACAAAATAAGAAGGGCAGGGGTGTAGCTCGGTGCAGGCCCTGGGTTAAATAACTAGCCTGGCGCGTCTCTCCACAGCAGTGTTTGGCTTTTTGTTTTCTTCTTTGGCAGCAGTGCATGCTGTGTTCAAGGATGGGAACCTGATCATCGTGGGGAAATTGCCTGTTTAAATGCTTCACAAGCAACTGTCACAGAAAAACAAAACCACGATGCACACCAGTAATCCCAGCAGTCTGGGAGACTGAGGCAGGAGGATTGGAAATTCCAGCCCAGCCTGGGTGGGTAACTCAGAGACTTAGTGAGACTGCCTCAAAAAAACAAAACAAAAGAAACAGTGGGGAGGCAGAGCAGTGTGAAGGCCCTGGGTTATAAAAGGAAATAGAAACATCACCTGCTTACTAGAACGAAGGAAATCTCGGCTCTGGGCCTGGCTGGGGGTCACCAGACCAGTTCAGTCCCCGGGGACCCGCACCGGAAGTCGGCCTCAATCTAAATCTGAGTTTTCTAGGATCCGGGCAGCAAAGACACCAGGGCCGGGAATTCGCCCCGCGGAACCGCGTGCCCGCCCAGCCCACGTCCCCGCCCTACCTGCGTCCCCCGCCCGGAGGGGTCCCCACGGGACCGCCGCGCCGGGTTCCGGGCGCGAGGCGCAACCCTGGGGGGCCGCGGTCGTTCGTGTGGACTCGGACTCTTCGTCGACACGGACCCCTCTCGGGCAACAGAGGGCCCGGGCGGGGCAGGGAACGCTGGGTGCAGGCAGTGGTCACCGGGATCGGGCAGGGGACACCGAGGCCTGGCCAAGGGGCACCGGGACCAGGGACGCCAGGGCCAGGCAGGGGACGCCGGAGCCTGGACAAGGGGCACTGGGACCAGGGGACACCAGGCCGGCTAGGGGACGCCGAGGGCCAGGTAGCGGTCGCTGGGATCGGGCAGGGGACACCCCTCCCCCGATCGTCCGAGGCGCGGGAGGCAGGGAGGAGCGCACAGCAGCACTGGGCCCCGCGCGGGGACACTGCTCGGGGCCGGAGGTGACGCACAGGAAGTGGCGCGGGATCACCGGGCGGGGTCAGGCCGCAGGGCCCCGGCCTCTAAATCACATCCGCCCTCGGCTTTCGAGGCCCAGAAACCCGTTTGCGTCCAGCGGAGGACCGAGGCGCCAGACACCGACCGCGCCGCCGGCCGGCCGAGCGCGCCTGCGCAGCTGGGAGCGGCCGCGGGGCGGGGCCACCACCGCCCGCGCCACGCCCCAGAAACAGGGCCGCTGATTGGCTGCAATGCGGAGATTCCGCCCCGGGGCGGGGGCGCCTCCAGGCCACGTGGGCGCCTGGCTCCGCCTGGGCTTCCGTACGCCGCGGTGGCCACGCGGGGGCGCTGCTGGGAGCGCCGGGGCCAAGCCCGGGCCGCCCTCGTCCCGTTCTGTGGAAGTGACTTTTTTTCTTTATAACGTGAGTAATAACTGTATTTACACTGCACGAGGTTATACAAGGATTAAAAAAATAGACGAGAGGAGACAGCAGTCGGGGGGGCCACAGCGTCGGCGGGCGGCCAGGCCCAGGACGTTCGCCGGCAGAAACGACTCCATCTGCTTGGCGGAGATGCCTGCCTCGCGCTCGAGGTCCTCCACCTGGCCGAAGGGGCCATGGTGCTTCGTCCAGCCCACGACGAGCTAGCTGGGCCTTCTTCTGGCCAGTGCACTGCAGGCTGAGCAGATCCCGGGCTGAACCTTCCTTAAGCAGATCCAGTATTTTTTGGCCCCTGTGCGCCGGTAGCTCAGGGCTGTTCTTTAGCTCCAAGCAGTCCTCAGCCTCCTCCTCCTCCTCAGGCTCTGAAGCGTCCCGGGACTTCAGCTTTGTCTTCGTCCCTTTCTTCTTCAGGTTATGGATCTCAGCACGTGGAGATGCTGCCTGCTCATGACTCAGTTGTGGGGGCATCACACAGCCTTCTTCAGGGGCTTTGCCCCCGTGACTGTGCCTTGGGAAAGGGATCGAAGCAATGAGACAGAGTTCGCCTTCTCTTCTCCCTCCGTTGTCTCCTGGGCCAATACCTTGGCCTCCAGCTCTTTTTGCTTCATCTTAAGCATCTCAATCTCCAAGTCCTTCTCTTCCACTATCTTCAGGAGCACCATTTGCTCTTGTCTGGGGGTATTCAGCAGAGGGGTCCCCTGGCTTCCTTGGGAGCCCTGCATGCGGTCCAGGCTGTTCCGGCATAGCCTGGTGCGTGTCGCTTGGCTTCTGCAGGGGGCTGAATCTCTGCGAGGCAGGAGCTGGAGCTGCTACAGGCTCAGAGCTCCCAGTCTCCTCTTCTCCAGGGCCTCGGGCTCTCTTTGCCTCAGATGGGCCTACTAGTTCTTTTTGAGACAGCCTAACAGGTGGCAAGACATGAAGCTGCAGGCTCTCATTGGTGAAAGGCCGGTTGGTTACCTCCTTGGACCTAGCAGCAAAGCTGAGTGCAGAGACTGTGTCTAGGTAAAAACATCTCTCAGGAGCAGTGTGGGCAATGAGGATGCTGTGATGTGAGCCACCCGGAGAGTCCTGCAACAGGCAAGTGAGCTTGCTATCCCTATAGGGCACACAAGGGAGGCCCTGGTTCAGTGCATCCACCACCTTGCCCAGTACAAAGAGGGAGTTGTTGATGGGTCCGCTCTCTGAGCCAAAGGCCCTGCTTGCCTGTGCATGGGTTGTCTGAGCCAGCCAAGTCAATCACGTAGATTGACTTCCCTCCTGCTGTTGAAATGGCGCAAGACATTCCTGCTGATCTGCCTTAACCAGGACCACTGCGTGACTGCAGGAAGAGTGCTGGTTAAGCCAGGTGGCTCCAGCAATTGGGTTTCCACTGCTGGCAGGAAGTGCCACTCCAAACCAGTAAGGCTAGTGATGGGCTTCTGAGTAAGGCCTGGAATCAGGATGTTTCCCCGAGTCTTCCGGGATTACCAGGTCTCCTGACGCAGGGTCCAAGAGGTCTAATACCTTTTCCAGGTAGATCTCTAAGTAGGACAGAGTGACAGAAAGGGCCCATGGCCAGCCCTCAGCACTCTCTTCTGTTGTGAGCTGTCGGAGATCCATGAGAGCCCAGGGAATCACTCCAGGTTGCTCTGGGCTGCCCAACATTGTTTGTGTCTTCCCGGCCCTGTAGGCCCCTAGGCAAGTACACTAGCATTCTGCCATTCTCAAGGTAGGCTGCACTGAGCCTGCATAGATGTCCTGCTGAGAGCGCCTCTCCCCATCAAACCTGAGGTGGCTGTTGCTCTGTGCATGTCCTCAGCTGCACCTCGTCCCCGTGTCTATTCTATGCCTTGGAAGGCACTTTTTATTTTTATTTATTTATTTATTTTTGGAAGGCACTTTTTAAAGATGACTACTACACTGTTCAAAGTTAAAACTTCTTCAGATCTTGCCTGGCTTCCTCCTTGGGATTCCCCGGAGGGCCTGGCAGGGCAGGAGGCAGGTGGGCGGGGTAGCAGGGGTGCAGGTGGGCAGAGGTGCTGACAGCGGCGCCTCCCCAAGGTGCCCCTGGTGGGATCATCCCCTGGCAGCTAGGGGTGGAAGAGGGGAGCAAGCATCCCTGGAAGCTGGTCACAGGCTCAGACCTAGAAATAGGAAAAAAAGAGGAAGAAGCTGAAGTGAAATGAATGGTTACTTAAATAGGAACCTCAGAATCTAAGGCTGCCATCTTATTGCCCAAATTCGTGTCCAGTGCCTTGGACACAGCCAGAGGTCAGTTCCTTCACTGTCTTCCATTAAGAGCCTCTAAGCCTCTGGGAGGCTGAGGTAGGAGGGTGGCAAGTCTGAGCCTTGATCAAGTCAGCATGACCCTGTCTCAAAAGAGTGTAAACCAGACGGGCTGGGGTGGAGGTGAGTGTGAGGGTTCCGGGTTCAACCCCACTGTTGGAAAAGAGCCAGCAAGCCCTTCCTCAGTGATGATTTTAACATCAGGCCTCACACCAGAGAGCTGGGGCTGCAGAGTCAGAGACCCAGACCCGTGCCCTGGCTGGACGGGACCAAGGCTGGGGGTTTGCCTTCCCACTTGTGGGCACATGGCCTGCAGTTCCCTCTGCAGTTCACAGGCTGGATCTTCCTGCTTCCTGCTGCACTCAGATCAGAGGCCCCTGGACCCTGGGCTCCTGCCAGCCCTGGCCACACAGTGCTGCACAGGCATGTGATTTTTTTTTTTTGGTGCTGGGGATCGAACTCAGGGCCTTGCGCTTGCTAGGCCAGTGCTCTAACCACTGAGCTAAATCCCCAGCCCGAGCGGCTGTGTGGTTTCAAAAGCAGGTTTCCAGCAACTCTCCAGGTGTGAGTGTCTCACTCAGGGTGGACTTGGTGACAATTAGGAATCTAATGATGTCAGGGAGCCTTGGTGCTGTTTGTTAGTGTCCCTGGCCACCACAACCCAGGGGCAGAGCCTGCATGGCTCTGGGCTCTGAATGCTCCATGCTGCACAGGAGGTGCGGGAGCCTTCTCCCCACAGGGACACCATGATGGCTGGTCTCTGTTTATCTGAATTTATTGAGATTTATTCATTTTTTTTGAGACAGGGTTCACTATGTAGCTCAGGCTGGCCTTGAACTTGTGACAAGATCCTCCTGCCTCACCCTTCTGAGTGCTAGGATTACAGGAGTGCACCACCAGACCTGGTGGTCTTCTCTTACCTACCAATTTGGGGTCAGTTTTGTGATCAACAGCCAGTTTTTGGAATAGGCTCAAAAAAACAAGATCACAGAAATGCAGACTGAAGTCCACAAAGGGAGCCAGTGTGGTAGCACATGCCTGTAATACCAGCACTCTTGGGAGACTGAGGCAGGAGAATTCCAAATTCAAGGTCAGCTTTGGCAAGATCTTGTTTTAAAATAAATCGTATATAAGGGCTGGAGATGTAGCTCAGTGTGAAGGTCCTGGGTTCAGTCTCCAGTACCAGAAAAACAAAAAATGGAAGAGTAAAGCTAGGTGGAGCCACTGATGGATGGGATGCAGTGGCCTGGTGACCTCTTGAGCCCTCCCCATCCAAGTTCATTCCTCAGTCTGGAGGGATGTGGAGCGACTTGCAGCCTGACTGCCTTCTGCTGAACCGGGGTCAGAGGCCAGCTGAGGAATAAAGTACTTTAGAATGCATTTGGCAACAGGGCAGCTCCCTGGTGGGGTCGGAACAGAGTGGGATGCTCCCTGATGCTGGGCTGGGTGCTGGAGCCAGGGAGGAGCTGGAGCTCATGAGATGGCCAAGGCCTGTGAAAGCTCCCTAAAGAGGAACCAGATGCTTAAGCCTGGAAGGAAAAGCACCATTAGAAACTAGAAGATGGAGTGGAAGGAGCAGAGCCAGGGGTCCCAGCCAGTCCCCGGCGCCTCCCTCTCCCCCAATGGTCTGGACCACTGAGCAGAGCACCGGGGAGGGCTGTACCCTCCTGGCCCACCCCCACGTCCATCCCCACCATGCAGCCCTAGAGCCCACATTTTCAGACCCAGATCTTCTGGTTTCAGGTCCTCCTATCACTGGGGGGCCCTGCAGCTGTGGTTCCCAGGGGGACTGTGAGGACGGGGGGCAGCTAGAACCCCTAGGAGGGGGTCTGTCGTGGTCCAGTGGGTGGGAAGGGGACACTGCCCTCCTGCAGCGCCACAGCCACCAAATCAGGGTCTTCTGATGGTCGTATTATCATCTCCTGCCACTTTGACTATCCTGGCTTGCTGCCCCAGTGAGACTGTGAGCAGCAGCGGGGTGGGCCCAAGGATGTGTTCAGGACAGGACCACCCAGGATGGGGTGGTTGCGGCGATCAGGAGCCAGAGCATCATCTCCCCACTGACCTGCACAAAGGGACCGTGCACATGGCACTCCTCAGGGACAAACCTCATGCCGGGAGGAAGGTCCTGTGCCAGCCTGGCCCTGTGTGGCCACTGCAGTGCCCCCTCCCTGAGTGGCTGTCCCCCTGTCCCTGGGTGCCAGGTATGGGATCTCCCTGAGAATCCCAGGGGATGCCTGAGGGGCAGCCGTGGCTCGCTGGCCCGGGCAGATGGACACTGTCCTCGTCCGGAGGAGACACTTGCTCCATTGTAGATGTCCAGGGAGAGGGCAGCCCCTGGCCACTATCCCCACTGATCCAGCTCCTGCCTGTGTCAACTCAGGTCATGGAAAATCCTAGGTGGGGGGCAGACCTGGCTGTGGGTCCGCAGGTCTGGAAGACCCGCCCTCTCTAGTGCTGTGTGTGTCCACTTCCTGCTGCTGATGACACTGCACGTGGCAGTTATAGAGGAGGTTTGTCCTGGGTCGGGTTCCACCCAAGGTCAGGGGCCTCCTCTGGTGACGGTGCCATGTGGCATGGGCGTGTGTGTCCTCTGCTTCTACCCCCTCTCCTGAGAACTGCCGGACACAACCTGCAGCCCCACCCCATGACTTTCTCTCCGCCTAATCGCCCCGTGGTCTTGGCTGAGCCCATAGACCAATTGTTCCACCTCTGTGTACTCACTGCGGTGATCACACCTCAATACAGGAAGCTTAGAGGACATATCTGAAGCAAATCCGAGCCTTGGAAATGTCTCTGCCAGCCAGGCATGGTGGCACACTCCTATGATCCCAGCACTGTGGGAGGCTGAGGCAGGAGCATCGTGAGCTTGAGCCTGGCCGGGACAACGTAAGAGACTTAGCAAGACCCTGTCTCAAAAAAAAAAAAAAAAAAAAAAGCATTGGGGATGGGGTTGGGGATGTGCTTGCCTGGGTAAGTGCAAGGCCCTGAGTTTGACCCCCAGCACCACCACCCCTAAATGTTGGGGATGTAGCTCAGTGGAAGGTCCTGGGTCAATCCCAGTACCATCAAAAAAATAGATAAATAAAAATAAAAAAGAAAAAAAAAGGAAGTAGCTTGTGTATCTTTCTGCATATTCCCATCTCTGTGTCTCTCTGTATGTCTGTGTGTATCTTTGCATGTCTGTTTCTCCATGTCTCTGTCCCTGTCACCTTTCCTGGTGGCCCTGCATGGACAGACGGGCCCTGGACCCTGGTTCCCAGGACCTCAGAGGGACATGGAGCTGCCAGCGGGGGAGGCCAGAGATGTATCACCATGACCTGTGTCTTCCGACGGCAGGTCCCCTCTGCTTCCCTCTTGGGGTTCTGGCTCGGCAGTGGAGGCTCCCAAGTGCATCCCAGACGGGCTCCTCCAGGCAGCCTGTTTGCCAGAATGAC
This sequence comes from Hystrix cristata, assembly GCA_004026905.1. NCBI lineage: Eukaryota > Metazoa > Chordata > Mammalia > Rodentia > Hystricidae > Hystrix > Hystrix cristata. The sequence goes on along the minus strand of PVJO010000044.1, from coordinate 365,536 downwards.
ACTCCTGTTCCCAAGGCTGCCTGAATTCTGGCCTGGCTCTTTCTGGGACAGAACGTGATGGAAGTGGCTGGACTTGTCCCCTGGTGACCAGCCAGGCCCTGCCAGCTCCCATGTCCTTGGCCTCAGCCCCTCTGCCGCCCCCACTTCAGGTTCTAGGCCTGTGCTCAGGGCCACATCAGGACCACCATCACCTCAGCCTGGCTTGAGAAGGGCCAGCCAGGCCACCACAGGCCCTGGGCTTGAGGCCCAGCCTGGCTCCAGGCAGCCCCAGGCCCTGGCTGCTAGTGCTTCGGGCCAGAGCTTTCCCAGGTTGCTGCTGACGGCGAGCTCTGTGGGGCCTCTGACCGCATCTGTATCCGGAAGGCAGGAGGTCAAGGCCCCAAGGCCAAAGAACCAGCCTCCCTGTGGCCCAGACCTCTAGCGAGGTGGGCCTGAGTCCTGGCCCCAAAGGGGCTGCAGGCGCCAGGAAGGAGCAGAGTGGCCTGTGTGCTGGCGTGCACGTCTGGGGTGAGATGCTGCTTCCCTGCACACAACGAAGCCCAAAGCTACAAGTGTCCAGCCCTCCGGCCATCTATGGGGTCAGCAGCAGTCCAGGTCCTTGTCACTGACCCACGGCTGCTGGCCACTGACACCCTGCTTCCCACATGAGGCCAGAGGGCCACCAGGGTGACAGGTGCCGGTGCCCAGCTGGCCTGAGGACGAGGTGCGGAGTTAGCACTGGGCCATGGGCTTCACCCCAAGGATAGTGCCTGGACCTGGTGGCAGTCGCTGTGGTGTCCCTAGCTTGTGCACATGCACAGCACTGAGGGCCTCCCAGTGTGTGGCAGGAGGCAGCTGCTGTCCCAGAGCCACAGCACCAGGGCCAGTGGGAAGAGTCTGGCTTGCGCCTGTCTGCCCAGGTCTCAAGGGACGCAGCCGGTGTCTCAGTGCCTTTTCCTGGGGACACCATAGGCCTCCAGGCTGATCTGTTGTGGCTAGGAGGCTCCAGCTGCTTCGTGTCTGCATTCATCTGGAGGGTCTGCACGCCTCCTCCCAGGACCCCATGCAGTGTCCCTCTGTGGGGGGTGCCCAGCCCCACAGTGAGGCTGGGCACCCCTTGGGGAGGACAGAGCCACTGCTGCCCGGGTTCCCGGACCAGTTCTGAAGAGCCAGGAGAAAGCTAAACCTTGACTCAACTTTTTAAACAAGTCTGTTTATTGAAAGGATCTGAAAATAGTAAGAAGGCTTTCAGCAACAATTAACAAATTTCCAAGATATTAACAATATGAAACATTAAGAATTTACTCCAAAAGTCCAAGTGTTTTTCAAGCAGCCCAGCAGGAGCTGACCAGGACAGCTTAGTTACCACCCGTTTTCTGCCTACATCAGCGACCCAGTTCTGCACGGCAGGCTCTGCCCTGCTCATGGACATAGGCAGCCAAGGACAGAACCTGGCATGAGCCCCCAAGTAGGACAGCTGGACCACAGTGAGAGACAGGATGTGCAGTACTGGAGACAGGCCTCTTGCATGCTAGGCAAACGGTCACCGAGGAGCCCTATCCGCAGCCTTTTCAATTTTTCATTTTGAGACAAGGTCTCACTGAGGTACCCAGGCAGGCCTTAAACTTGCCCTCCTCCTGCCTCAGCCTTCTGAGTAGCTAGAATGACACCCAGAAAAGACCCATGAAGGTGCCCAGGCTCTGCCTGCACGGGTACCTCAGGGTGGCCTGGGAGCTTCCTGCAGCAGAGGGTAGCCAGGAAGGGCAGGCTCTGTCTTCCTTTCTACCAGCTCAGCAGGTGAAGACAAAACTTCACGAGCAAAACTGCAAAGGGCAGAAGCCAAGGAGCCCCAGCTGCCTGCAGCGCCCATGTGGCCCCTCCCCAGCAGGTCTGCCACAGGGTCCCTGCCCCAGAGCAGCCACCTCCGGGACACAGTGTAAACAGGAACACAGGACAGTCCCTCCTGCACTTCAGCGTCACAAGTTGTGTACAAGAAAATATGTACATAAGCACTTCAGAGAGAGTAAAAGAATCTCTAAAAAGTGTGCACAGGATTTAAAACATCTCCCAGGAGCTGCCGCTGCCGCCCTGTGGTAGGAATGTGGGATTCTGGTGGCCCTGCCAGTCCACAGAGAGGCCCCCACGGCCCCCAGGAGTCGAGAAGTTGGAGGGGGAGAGTACTGCCGCTAAAGGAAGCTTTTTGGCCGAGACATTTATTTCGACATCAAACAGCAGATCAGTTCATCCTGGCCACCTGGACTCCGACAGACTGATATGGAAAGTGCCTGGCCTGCCATCACAAGGGCCCTGCTCTGGGGCCTGCAGGGCTCCTGCCCAGTGCCCGCTGGCTTCTTCAGAAATGAAAAAATGTCAGAATTAAAAATGTTAAAAAGCTGATCTGGTTGCAAAAGGCAGACCTGGGCTCTGCCCTGCTGCAGCCCCGCAGGGACACATGGCTGCGGCCTGGGAGCAGCCTAGCCCTCGTCCCCGTCTGATGCCACCTCTTCCTCCTCCGCGAAGTGGGCTTGTTTCTTGCGCACGTTCCAGTGCAGACACTGTGCCAGGCTCTCAAACCAGTCGCTCACGGGGTCGCGGACGCAGATGGAGGGGAGCGGGTAGCAGGAGGTCGTGATGGTGATGCTGCCGGGGAAGCAGGCTGCTGAGCCTGTGCCCACCTGCCCAGCAGGACCCCTCCCAGGTCCTCACACTGCCCAACGGCCATGACCCCCTACCCGCTGCCCCCCAGGTCCTGTGAAGGTCCCCTGCTGGGACCGGCACACCCACCTGAGGACGGGTTGGGCTGGGTGGGAAGGGGGAGAGCAGCAAGAGGTGGGGGCAGCTGAGGACCTTGGCCCTGACACCTGGCACTTTGAGTCGCTGTGTGTGGAGACCCTGGGGACCTCTGCCACCTCACGTGTCACCTGGTACAGCACTGTTGTCGGCTGGCACCCAGCCCACTGCCCACACCTGTCTCCATGGCGTATCTCCTGCCGCTTCCGACCATCCAACGACACCCATGCAGTGTTCCTGGCTTCTGGTGACAGCATGATCTGAAGGACCAAGGGGGACAAGGGTGGGTCCTGGGGCGGAGGGTGCCTGGGAAGGAAAGCCAGGCCGAACGGCAACTAGAGGTGGCCCTGCCCACCAGAGCCCAGGCCAGAGCACCGGGAGCCCACGGGCTGGGGATCAGCAGGCCCTGGGCAGGGGTCCTTCCTACCCTGGGCCCCGCAGGCGGGCATCCTCACCCACCACGGGAGCGCCACCTGGCTGCTGAGAGCTTGCGAGAACAGAGAAGTACGGCCAACTGCGCCCTGAGGGGCCAGGGCAGAGACATGGGGCCTCTGGTCTGACCCCCATGGGCAGTGCGCAGGCCTGCGGGTGCCGTGGACCCCGGGCTGTGGGTCAGCACCATGGCAGGCGCCCAGGGACTCGTGGAGTGGGAGAGGAGGGGCCGGCTCTGACCTTCAACTCCACCCCTGCGGGGACCACGATAGGCCGGAAGGACAGCGAGTGAGGGCAGATGGGCGTGATCATGATAGCTGGCACGTTGGGGTGGATCATGGAAGCCCCGGCCGCAGCTGCGTACGCGGTGCTGCCCGTCGGGGTGGACACGATCACTCCTGACGAGGACAGGGCGGGTGTCACTCCTTCCCCGCCAGTCCTCGAGGAGCCCCAGGTAGCACCCGGCCTTACCGTCGCCCTGCACTGTGGTGATGAGGTGTCCGTCCAGGTAGACGTCCACGTTGGACAGGTATGAGGAGGGGCCCCTGTCGATCACTACCTCATTCAGGACCTGGAGGGGACAGTGCTCAGAGGGAGATGGCAGGGAAGACCTCAGGTGGGCACAGGGTGGGGTGCCCGGGTGCGCACAGACCTGGTACTGCAGGGCTTGCTTCCCCCCCTCGAGTGGGGGGCCGGGCAGCCCGTTCTCACTGAGTCCGTTGTGCTCGGCTGTCTTCTTGCCACGGGGCTCCTTCACTACCCTGACCTTCAGCCTGCTCCGGAGCACAACGGCCGCATTCCCTGAGGACCAGAGCGGGTCAGCGGAGTGCAGGGTATAGGGCCCCTCCCCACGTTGCTCTCAGGCACAGTGAACCGAGAACCAGGCCACCTCTGCTGAACACTGGGGCTGCTCCGGTCCAAATCCTTGTGTTGGTGAGAAGGTGTCAAGCAGCCAAAATTTAGAAAGCCCTTAATCTTTTTTTTTCTTTTGGGACAGGTTCTCACTATGTAGTTCAACTTGGCCTTGAACTAACTCTGTAGCCCAGGCAGGCCTTAAATTCATAGTCAGCTTTTCTTTTCTTTTTTTTTTTTGGTGCTGGGGATCAAACTCAGGGCCTTGTGCTTGGGAGGTGAGCACTCTAACCACTGAGCTAAATCCCCAGCCCCTTTAAATTCATGGGGATCCTCCTACCTCAGCCTTCTGAGTGCTGGGATGACAGACTACCACAACAGGCAGAAATCCCTCAACCTAGAAAGTGCTGCTCTACACATCATTAAAAACACGGCTTATAAAAAAAAAAAACAAAAAAAAAAACACGGCTTATAAATGCCAAGCAGAACAAGCAGAGGGCAGTTCCACGCCGGTGCTGTAGGCTCTGAACTCCAACTCACCTTCAATCACCTGGGTCAGCTGCGACTGGAAGCTCTCGAAGGTAAATGGGGTCAGGAAGCCCAGGGAGCCCAGGTGGAAGGCCATGACGGGAGGCACGCTGCCCTGCGGGTGGGGATGGTCACCTGGGGTCCAAATGGCCGGGTGGTGGCCCTGTGCCCTCCACAGCAGCAGAGCCTGCGGTAGGCCTTGTCCTGCAGACTTGACTGTGGAGGGCTGGCTTGTGCCCTGGGCACCTGTGTACACCCAGGACAATGTGCGGGGGTGGGCATGAGTGGGCCAAGAGGTGCAGGGTACATTGATGTGGGGACAATGCCCTGGGTGAGGGAGCCCTAGGTGTGGGGCGCCAGGCCCCAGCCGGCGGGGGTGACTATGAGCCCTAGGGCCGGGGTGTCCCTAACAGAGGAAGCTGTTAAGAAAGAGCAGGAAGGAACCAGCGCGGAAGGAAACAGCCCTCACCTGGAACAGCGAGGAGGCGTAGAGCAGGGTCCCATCTCCTCCCAGGCATATGATGAAGTCTATTTGGTTGGAAATGTCATCATAATCTACATGGGAAACCAATGGCACTGTTACGGAGGGGCCAGGGCGTTCGCTGAGCACTGCCCTGGTTCGGCAGGGGCTCACCTTCCCGGAACGTGCAGAACTTCTTCTTCACTGGTCCAAAGTTGTCATCGCTCGCAATGGCAGGGTCCTCCAGTACCTTCTTTTCCACGTACACGATCATGCCGTTCTCCTGCAAGCAGAGGGTGGTGAGCATGGCCATTGGGTGCCTTCTGGGCTAGGGGCTGGTGTGATTCAAGCAGGTCCTCGAGATCTGCGTGCTGCAATGTGACTCGCCTCCCAAGGAACGAAGAGAGCACTGCTGACAGGCAGGCTTCGGGGGTGTTGGGTTAGAACAGATCAGTAGCGTGGTGCCCAGAGTTGGGACCTGGTGGCAAGAGGTGACCAGAAGACACACGTGTTGTCCCTTGCCACAGTACTCTGCCAGCAAGGAGGGCTATCTGGTCACCTCAGGACTCTGCCGGGAACGAGGTGTCAGCAGAGGTACCTCCAGAACCAGATGCCCAGACCAGACTCTTTCTGGTAAGACTTTCCCAGTCCAGGAAGCTTTGTTCTGGTGCCTGCAGGGCCCGTACTGCTCCCAAACCCATCTGTCACAGTCTAGACCTGAAATGTCCCATGCCTCGTGTCTGCAGAAGAGGAGTTTTAAGGAGATGCTGGACAGGGGTTGCTGGCAGGTGTCTTTTGGTCCAGGCTCTCTGCTTCCTGGCTGCTGTGGGGCGGGGAGCCATCCTGTCCCACCCTCTGGCACAGTTCCTGCTTTAGAACAGCAGACTAGGACTGCACCCCCAGAAACTGTGAGCTAAAGGAAACCCCTGTTCTTTTGGGTTACAGGGGTCAGGTATTTGGTCCAAGCAGCACAAATCTGATATTGCAACACGTGCTTCCAACAGTAGTCAGAGGGGACATTTAGGAGGTGCTGAGGCCATGAGGGCTCATGCCAGGGCCATCACCTCAGGAGTGGGCTCACTATAGAAGGGTGGGCTCCTCAGCTTTCCTTCCCTGTGCCCACCTGTCTACCCCAACCCTCTATCACACAGAGACACGGCAAGGCCCTCACCAGACACGACCCCTCCGCGACCTCCCCATCTCCAGAACCACAGACCAACAGTGTTCTGTCTTTACAAAGTGCCCTGCGTGTGGCATTCCGTCAGAGCTCCTGAGGCCTGCTCCCCACCCCAGGGACCTCACCTCACAGGGTACCCCCCCTGGTGCCCAACTCACCTCCATGAGGTACATGCACAGCTCCTTGAAAGGCTGCAGCAGGCTGGTGTCTCGGATTTTCTTGATGACAAGCACACTCTTTGGGGACTTGTTCCACGTCAACCGTTGGCTCGCAGGGTCCTGAATGTGCCTGAGGAAGGGAATGGACAGTTCATACTAGCAGCCGTCCTGTCCCAGAGAAAAAGGCTCCGACTTGGAGAAGGAAGAAATTCTCAATCCAAGTATCTACCCTACAGTCTGGTGCTAGACAGGGCTCAGTAGGAGCCAGAGTGACACCCCCGTGCCCCTTGCCGGCAGACTCAGGGGACCCTGCCCTGCTCTGTGCACAGGCCCCGTGCCCGCCAACCACCATGCCCACGGCTCGCCTCAGGCCCACACACACACAGCTGGGTTTGGTTTCCACACTGCCTAGGTCCCTCTGGAGGCAGGACTGTGTGGAGCCCGGGGAGGAAGAGCTCAGGCTGCCCAGGTCCACACACATGGGTGCCCAGCCCAGGACCCTCAGGACGCACAACCCTACCTCACAATGCCAGCACAGGAACTTAGGTGACTCTTAATTTTTCCAGTAGGAACCAATGGCTTAAAAGGCAGCAGCAGTCCAGAAATGCAGGCTTCTCCTCTCCATGGCCCTCAGGGGCAGTGGCACTGTGCTTGCTTGGACCCCTCAGACTCAGAAGGAGCTGTGCATGGGCACCAGGCAAGGGGCAGGGTGTTTTTCCCAGGGCCGGGGCCTAGGCAGCTGAGATCTCTACGACTCAGGAGCTCCAGGAGCACCTGCAGCGTGTGTGGACAGTGCTCTGCTTGGTCACCAGCCCGTGCCTGTCCTGTGCAGCTGTGGCAGGGGAATGACTGGGCTGGCCCAAGGCCTCACTCCACACAGCCCCGGTCCCTGGCACACTCTGCAGATGAAGTGCTCAGCTGAGAGGCCAGCTCCAGCCACCCTCACCAAAACCAGCTCTCCAGGAGTATAAGGGACATCCTGCTGGCAACCCGAACTACCATGTGAGGGGCTGAGGGCAGCAGCAAGTACCTGCCCTATTCTGTCCCTGAGACGCCACCCAGATGTGGGCATAGCACTCACCCTTTCCAGATGCTTCTGGGAGCCAAGGGGCTGCCCATGGCATCCGCTCTGCCTCCCTCCTGCCCGGTTACTCACACAGCTCCTGAGGCAGCCTCTACCTCCGATGAGACAGCCGCATCCGCAGCATCCCAGGCCTACTCTGCTAAGGAGCACAGGCGCTCATACCACCCTGCCCCACCAGCACGTGCCCAGTCCTGTGTTTATACTATGAGCTAACGTCTACACCCTGTGGACTACGAGCAAGACACACTTTATCAGACTTGTCAGTCAGAGATCTTATAGAGACAGCTGGATCAAAACAGCTTCCTGAAATTATGAAAAGCAAAACACAGTTTTCTTACTGTGAATATGACCCTTGTACCTAACTGCCTACTTAAAAAGACAGAGAGAGAGAGAGAGAGAGAGAGAGAGAGAGAGAGAGAGAGAGAGAGAGAGAGAAATACCAGGGTAACCTTGACAGTAGAGTGGCCCCACTCCAGCTACCTGCCACCTTGGCCTCCAGCCCCGCTGGGCCTGTGGAACTGGAACTGGCAGGTCCACCCCTGGGAGGAGTTCTCAGGCCACCAGGGTGAAAGGGTGTCAGGTGAAAGGTGTGTACTCCTTGAACCCTGCTGGGCTGTGGCCTCCAGGAGGCAGTGTGGGCGGCAGGCACACAGCCTGCCCTGCCTGGCTGCCCTGGAAGGGACTCTGCCAGCCCTGGGGCTCTGCAGGCCATCGGTGTCATCCTACACAGGGCTGGGTGCCAAGCCCTCCTTCCCTAACATGACCACAAACCAGTTCCTCAACTTCTTGTTGGGTCACCCACACAGTGGGGTGCTGACTGTCCAGGCCCACAGGGCAGTGGGTATGATGTTGCCGGCAGGGGCCCAGCCAGCCTGGGATGGCTGCAAGGGAGCCCGTGGACCATGTGACCCGTGGTAGGGTCACACACCCAAGCCAGCAGAAATGCACACTCATGGTGAAATTGCAGCTAAGTAGGGAGTCAAAGTTCCTTACAGTCCACCTCTCCACCCCATCTTCCTTTGGGATACTGGGGTAAATGTGGGGTTAGTTCTACATGCAGCCCCTGCCCAGCCACGGGAGGGAGGGATGGGGCTGTGTTCAGGGCTGGATCAGAGTTCTGTCTTCCAGGGCACAGACTGGGGTAGAAGTGGCCCTGGGGTGGAGAAGGCCTGGTTGCCCGAGAAGCTGCTGGGCTGCTGGCCTGTGGGAACAGCTCAGAAGCCATCCAATGCCCTGGCAAGGGGAGCGCCCACCCCTGAATGTACCAAGGAGGCATAGACTCAGGGCTGGCACTGACCCTGTGCCTGGCCGTAGGAGCTGAGGGTAATGAAGGTGGGAAGGCTGGAGAGGCCTCTTTCATCTGCCCTCAAGTGGGCTGAGGGTGACAGGGAGGCTGGTGGCAGGGCAAAGAGGAGGTACCCAGCTCACAGGGAGGTGGTGGAGTAGCAGGGACTCTGGGTCAGGGACAGGGGACAGCAGGCAGAGCCCACACGGCAGGCAGGGCTCGGGTGTATGGGCGAGCTTGGTGTATGAATAGGGGAGCAGGAACAGGGGTCTGGACTCATCCTTGCCGCTGGGTGCACTGGGCAGCAGTCACTGTGCACTCACGGTGCCTGCACCCAAGGGCACTGGAAGGCTCTGCTCAAAGCACTAGGCCAGTCAGCCCAGTCCTAAAGGGCTGCCCTCTGGGTGCATGACACTTGTGGGAGGCGTCACCAAGTACCACACTGTGCTGCACTCCAGTGTGCAGGACAGCTCCCTGTGCGCCTGAGGTGTAAGGCAGGCTCAGTCTCTGTTCTGACCTGGCCTCCCACAGCCGATATCTGATGATCAGTCACAATGGTGCCTGCCACGGAGGCGGACGTGAGTGGCTGTCACCCAATCTGTCCCATGGGCAGGGAACCCAGACAGCACAGAGCTTCGGGAAGGGGGCAGTGAGGGCAGTACCAGGTGCAAAACAGAAGGTGGGGACAGAATTCTAAATTTGCAAACACAAGCAAGAACATCAGACCCTTTCAGTGGTTTCCCCCATAAAACCCAAGCACTGCTGCACTACTGTGTACAAGAAACAAGTGAGGCATTCATCCTTCTGGACCTGCAGAGAGCACCAGCCAGAGGCGACGCAGTGACACCAACGCTAGCTTTCACGCACTTCCTCTCCTATGTGCCAACCAGGCCGCAAGAGGATCATGATGGGGGGTGCCAGTGGAGCATGCATCCGCTGTGCTGAGGCCCTGGGCGTGGTCTTCAGTGCCACAAAACCAAGATGAAAACTCAAGAGCACAGAGCATCTTTCAAACAACTGAGAAAAAGCCAACTAATGTCCCTGTGCTTGGGGGACAATTAAGAGAAGCCCATCTGTTAACATGGGATGCATCAGCCCCCCCATTCTTGCTGTCAGAAACAGAAAGCGCCCTAAGTGTCTCATATGGATGCCACTGACCTGTGCAGGGCCAGGCCCAGGCCCAGATGCTGGACATGGTTCCCAGCCCCTGGCATCCAGCGGCCGCAGTCTCCAGGGTGTCTACCTTCTACTTGGTGAAACTGCTGGAGAAGCCAGCAGCACGGTCCCCACCCGGGCACCCCGAATGCAGTGGGATTGGGGAAAACGCCCATGAGGACCTTGCTGAAATGACTCGACATGCCAGCGCCTCCATACTGCACCCGCCCACACACTTACATGATGGTCTGGGGGTTCTGCAGCACGCAGGCCTTTGGTCCAAATGTGGTCACCGGGCACGGTCCATGGAGAGAGCGCGTCCTCCTGCGGGGTATGGGGGCTGCCGTCAGCGTGAGAGTGCAGGTGGCGACAAACACAGGTCACACCAGACTCCAGGGAGGAGGGCGACTCAGACGGTACCAGCTCTGTTACCAACACACCCAGGTCCTGGGTGCCAACTTCAAGCTCACCAGTGTCCGTGAGCAACGAAAGACACATGGAATTCCGAGAACACCAACTCTTAACTGAAGGGTGCAGAATGTGTCCACAGGTCTTTGTGCCTAAGGCTGGTCCAAGACCTCGGACACTGCTCCTAAATCATTTGGATTAAAATCCCGAGGGAAATGTTCACTCCCATTACAGCTTGACTTCTCCAAGACTTGCAAAGTGACTCAGTCAGCTGCATGGGCAAGCAAGGGGCCCACAGCACTGACACCAGCCAGGGCAAGCCCTCTGTGCGCCACCATGACCACAGCCGTCGCACACAAGGGGCCATGAGCCTGCCCACCCTCAGGGCTTGCACCGCCTCCCGTCCTGCTTCCCACAGAAGAGCTGCCTGGCCTCAGGGGCATCTTGTGGGCCACAGAGTCTGGCCTAGGGTGCAGGGCCATGAACTCCAGGGTGGGTCATTCAGGTGCCATAGGCCTTTCTGGATAGGCACACACTAGATTTAATCAAACAAGTCTGCAAAATCATGAGAAGCCGGGTGTGGTGCTGCACACCTGTAACCCAGCACTTGGGAGGCTGAAGCAGGAGGATTGCTGTGGGTTTGGGGCCAGTCTGGGTTACACAGTGAATTCAAGGCAAGCCTGAACTACATAGCAAGACCCTGTCTCAAGTACAATCAATGAAACAAACAACACCCCCCAAATGAGGAAAATTACAAAATAACAACTTCCTACTGAAGCCCAAGAGGCCACAGGAAGGTGGTTCCCTGCCTGCTGACCATGTCCTCAGAGGACGGCAATGTGAGCCACCACAGAGGCTGCCCTCGATCCTCGGGCACCTCACAGGCTCAACGTCCTCTCAAACAGAAATGGTGTTGTGCCAAAACCCACAGAAACGCAAAGCCCCAAACCCATGGAAACAAAAAACCCAGAAGCACTTGAGTCAAGGGCCCAGAATTAGATGTAGGGGGAAGGCTCAGGAGAGATGGGCTGCTTAGTGACGCAGCGTAAGCCAGGTGACAGTGCTGGCCCCACAGCTCTGCCGTGGCTGCCCTTGCTGGAGGGAGGCTTCACACTATATGGGGCTCTGCAGGTTCTTCCACTTCTGAGAAGATGACTTGCTAAGCTCTGCTTCATGACGTCCTGAAATCCCCTGTAAGTTGCTCTATGATCAGCATTTCCCTAGAGCAATGATGGAAAACCTGTGACATGCATGCCATGGCAGGCTGTTTGTTATCATTCAAAACTCTAAAAGGTTCACCATCACTGCCCTGGAGGTTTGCTTTGTTTTTTAACTTGTAAACTGCAGATATTGATGGGGTACCTTGTAATACCTTGTAATACCTGACACATATATACATTGCATAAAGCTTAAGCTTAAGCTTATGCAGGGTAAAGGTTTATCTTCTCGAACATTTTTCAATTCTTTGTGGTGTGAGCTTCCAAAATCCTTCTTTCTGGCTCTTTGACGTGTTCTGCATATAGCTGTTGTCCAGTCGCCATCCTGAGCAACAGAACCCCACCTTGCTCCTGCCTTACTGTAACTTAGTGCCAAGACCGCATGCTTTTAAAAACTCTTTTCACCAACAATCCCCTTGCATTTTACAAGTATAACTTGCTCTGGGGGCAACACTGCAAGCTTCCGCCTAGAACTCACCATGTTTAATGTCACTACAGACCAGCGTGACACCTAGGAGCCACCAGAGCCACATGCTGTCAGGTGGCTTCCCTGAGGCCCAGAGCTGTGCAGCAGGCGCCAGCCAGCCTGGCTGTCAGGGGGCAGGCACATTGCCCTGCACGTGCAGCACAGCCCCAGGCCAGCCAGGCCACACCTCTGCCTGCCCACCTGCCTTCCCGCTTCTGGTACATGGGACTCCTTCTTTCCTCACCAAGTCTGACACCAAGTGAGTGTGGGCTCTGGCTAGGTGGTTCTGTGCCCACAAGGGCAGAAAGAGCAGCACGGCATGGATGTGGTGTTGCACACCCAGAACTCGGGAGGCTGAGGCAGAATCCCAAGTTCGAGCCTACCCTGGGCTACATAGTAAGACTCTAACCCTGAAAATGAAAAACAGCTTCTGCCCCAAAGGATCCCCAAACATGGCATAGCCCTGCAGGTGGCAAAGGCCCTTCAGGCCCTTGCCTGGCAGGCTTCCTGGGATCCAGCTCACCTCCTGGCAGGACCCATGTGCAGACAGAATGGCACCCACCTGAACTCCTTGGTGCTGCCCAGGGCAGGCGAGGCTGACAGGCTCCGGGACTTGGCCCGGCCCCGCACTGGGTGTTTGCAGCTCCAGCTCTCGTCCCCCCGGCATGTGGGGCAGCAGTATGTGGCTGCATCTGGACCCAGCTCCTTGCTCATGTTCACCTTCTCTTGCTCCATTTCCACAGGCAATGGCTGAGAACTTCTGCCAGAAAAACACCGATGCCTTGATGTAACAAAATAAAGAAGTCAGCACACACAAAACAGCAATAATGCACATGCCACAAGTACTCAAGTACTAGTTTCTGTGTTCCGGTGCTGGGACTGAACACAGGCCTCGCGCAGGCTTGGCCAATGATCCTGCTGAGTGCTGCCCCAGCCACAACACAACCACCTCGCCAGGGGAAACGGCTGAAGTTCAATTCACCAAAGTGCTTTGCAAACAGACTGTTTCTACACCAAGATACTGCAGAACTCGAGATTCAACCCATGGCTTTGGGACAAATCTAGAGAGCTAAAAGGCAAAGAGTAAGGACAAATATCCGGGCCAGAGGTGTGCATGGCCACCACAGGCCAGGCATAGGGCTCACCGGGGGTAGGGGCAGAGCACACAGGAGAGGGGAGGGGCCCTTGCCCAGAGAGGAGGATGTGATATGGAAGCCACACGGTCAATAGCAGGGTGTCCTGACAAGAAGGCAAAGTGTGGTGTGCATTCTAAAGTCCTCAGTCCAGAAAGCAGAAGACAGATGTGTGCCACCCTGGATCAGCAGGTATGTGACACAGCCAGCCCTGGTCAAGGCAGTAAGCGCCAGACCGAGCTGGTCGGGCTCCAGGGACAAGTGCAAACCCAGAGTGAGGAAACCATAGAGTCTCGTCTGCTCACCGGGCAAAGACCAAAGTCAAGCAAAGAAGAACGCCCCACCCCGAGTTCTGGAACCTTCCTCCCCTGCATGGCTCAGGGATCAGGGTGAACGGGTGCGTGGAGGAGGGTGGCAGACTCTAGGAAGATGAGATGAGAGGGCGGAGCAGGGAAAACAGAGAGGAAGGCAGAAGTCCACACAATTCCAGTAAGGCTGCACTGCATTTTCCAAGAATGAGAGTCGTGGGCTGAGCATTTACTCAGTAAAGTCACAAATTAATAAAATGAGCCTGAGAAAAACAGAAGACATGGAAACTGATACATCAAAATACAAAAACAGGCTGCTACTTATTGCCTTCTGCCTGCCACGATGTTCCTCCTCTGCCAGGTCCCTCTGCTGTGCTGCCCCGCCTGGGAGCCAGCCGACTGTGGACTGAAACCTCTACAGACCGTGAGTTAAAATAATCCTTTCCTCAAAATAAGCATACCTGGGGCTGGGGATTTAGCTCAGTGGTTAAAGCACTTGCCTTGCAAGCATAAGGACCCGAGTTCGATCCCCAGCACCAAAAAAAAAAAAAAAAAAAAAAAAAAAAAAAAAAAAAAAAAAAAAAAAAAAAAA
>PVJO010000044.1:181501-351412 GCA_004026905.1 Hystrix cristata | reverse complement strand
AGGTCAGCCTGGGCCAGGCTGAACTACACAGCAAGATACTGTCTCAAAAAATAAATATAGGAAAATAAAAATAAAGAAATAGAAAAAAGGAAAAAAAAAAAAGTAGAGTTTGGGGAGAAACTACAATCAGTTTCAACCAAGAGACTGGAAGGGCTGCACCAATCCACTGGGGAGCTCCAGCCAAGGACAGAGAGGAGGGCAAGCAGGGGATAGCAGGCTCAGCTCCACGGCCAGGGTGGGCAACAGCGCTGCTCAGGGCAGGCCAGAAGATGTCTTCGGGGTGCCAGCCCCACCCTGGGGAGAAACAAGGTAATGGCACCAAGCACGCGGTTCCCAAGAGCCACTTCTGCACGAGCACAGGGACAGTGTGGTTACCTGGAGAGCACATGACACAGGACAAGGTCAGCTTCCCTCCCCATGAAACAATGTTTGGCAGAGGGGAGGCAGGTGGCACTGGAAATGATGCGCATGCACCACAGGCTAAGTGTCTGTCCCGCCCAGCACCACGAGAGTGGCGACAGCAGCGATGAGACCTCAGGGCTGGCTCTGACCAGCTGTGCGCTTCCAGGAAGAGGTGCCAGGGGAGCCTCAGAGCTGCCAGGTCTTGGACTGCAGCCTCCACTCCACGGAACACGACTCTGGCAGGAGTCGCTATCTCTGGTGCTTCATTATTACAACTCAGATGAGGACACGTGCACAGGGCAGGAGGAAGGGGCGAGGCTATGGTCCAGGGCAAGGGCCCCTGGGTCCTTGAGAGCTGGAACTCTCGCCTGGCTGCCTGTGGCAGTCACCTGAGGCACTTCCAAGGCGCCAATTCCCATGTCCCCTCACCCAAGCAAGCCAACAAGGCACGGGAGGCCCTGGCAGTTACCACAGGAAGGCTATATTGCTGGGTGTGGGTCAGCACTCTCCTAGTGTGAGAAACACTGATGTCAGTGTGAGTGCACGAACACTGGAGGAAAAGAGAAGCTGTGGGACACGATGATACGACCACCATGACCCAGACGTGCCAGAGACCACAGCCTGTGCAATAACACATGACACAAACAGAAGCAGGAAGATGGACAAAGAGTGAGCAACACTGTACCGGCACTTCCTGATTTACTGTGTGGAAAGTAAAAAAAAAACCTACAAAAAAACAACTACCGGGGCTGGGGATTTAGCTCAGTGGTTAAAGTGCTTGCCTTGTAAGCACCAGAACCTGAGTTCGAGCCCCAGCACCAAAAAAAACCAAAAAACAAAACAAAAAAAACCACAACTACCTAGTAAGCAAGTTTACTAGTGAGTGCGCAAGAGCCAAACTCAATCTGCAAAAGAAAATCCTCTTTTATAAAGTAGCAAGAAAAAGTAGGAAGCTGAGATTTTTCATCATCATTGACAACAGCAGTGAAAGTTTGAAGCCTGTGGCAATACATCTGATGAAAGAAGTTAAGATATGTAAGACCAGAAAGGAGACACTGGGGAGACATGCTACTCATAGACAAGGACTCCAGACCTCAGTTCTCAAACTGAGCCAGATTCTACCCAAACTCAACAGAATCCAAGCAGTTTTCTACATAAAACGACAAGCAGATACTAAACTTCATACGGAAATATAAAAGGCAACAAAAAACTGAAAAGAACAAAGTCTTAAACTCTCAATCGTCCTGCTTCAGCCTCCCGAGCGCTGGGATCACAGGTGGGCACCACCATGCCTGGCCACGTGTTTGGTAATATAAAAGGTGTCTAAGCCACTTTCCTCATTGCTGAGACACAACACCAAACTAAAGGAGAGGTTTATTTTGCTCATGTCTGTAGTCCCAAGCTGCTCTGCTCCAAGGCAGGAAGGCATGGTAGAAGGGCCTGGGTGGAAGAAAGCTCTTCCTGGCACTGTGACCAGGAAGCAGGGAGTGAAGGGAAGAGCTGGGAAGTGGGACCTGAGCTTCTAGACCACACCCCTGAGCTTCTAGGCGACCTCCTACCAGCAAGCCAGCTCTAATGCTGCACCTTCTAAAAGCCCCCTTGAAGGGCTGGAGATTTAGCTCAATGGTGACAGTGCTTGCCCAGTAAGCACAAGGCCCTGAGTTCGATCCTCCCTCCCAAAAAAAAGCCTCATCGATAATCGCATGAGGCTTTGGGGGACGTCTAGGTATACACCATAACATTCCGCCCCTGACTCCCAAAGGCTCAAGCACGTCTCTTTATGCAAAATGCATTTCAGTCCACCTCTACAAGTCACCAAAGTGCAGCATGGCTGAAAAGTCCAAAATCGCCTCCGAGACTGCAGGCAAACTCTTAGCTATGAGCCTTTATAAATATTATAAAGAAGCTAAACACTGCCGACACACAATGGCACACGACCAACATTCCATTCCAAAAGGAACAGGGGTGGGGGTAAGAAACCAAGGGGACCCAAGCAAGACCAGAATAATGCAGCAGGGCAAACATTAAATCCTGCGATCCCACGACCAGCACCGGGGTAAGCTGTGGTGAGATGTGAGCTCCAAAGGGATTGGGTGGCCCCACCCTGTGGCACTGCTGGTAGCTGCAGCCCTCATGGCCTCTCTCTTGGCCAGCTCTGCTCACTCCTTGAGGCTGTCCTCAGATAATCCACATTCCTGGCTTCTCCAACTTGCTTGGGTCTCCGCACACAGCCCCCTCGCACACTTCTGGCTTCACACACGGCCCGGCTTCCCAGGTCTTCTGAAATCTGGGCACAAGGCTCCCTGACCTGTAACTCTTCATTCTGCATGCCTTTAGCAGTGGCCAGGCCCTTTTATATCATGGCTGCAGGGGCCTCTGGGTCCTGGGGTGGCTGAGCACAGGGAACCAAGTCCCAGGGAATCAATGCACTACACTGCAGCTTTCCTCTAGCAGGGTACCCTGGAGCTTTCTTCTTAAAGCAAAGTCTTTTGTTTTTGCAACTTTGAGCCTTTGAAGGCTGGGATCTTGCTGGTTCCTGTGATGTCCTCAAGCCACCTTTTCCTGTTGTAATGTATTTGGCTTCTTCTTTTTTTTTTTTTTTTTGAGATAGAGTCTCATTATGTAGTTCAGGTTGGCCTTGAACTTCAGGTAGACCTGCCTCAGTCGCCCCTTTTTCTGAGATAGAGTCTCACTATGTAGTTCAAGGTGGCCTTGAACTCACGATGTAGCCCATGCTTCTTTTTAATGCTAATCTTTTCAGCAGTGAAACTCTTCTCTGCTCCAACTTTACAGGAGACTCAGCTGTGGCCTTTGCTGTCGATTCTCAACATAGATTTGGCTAAAAGCCATCAACAATATCCACAACACAGCCTCAACACTAGGCTATTATGAAATTTTCTCCATTATATTAATTAGTCCACTGTTTTTAATCTCAATCTGCAAAGTCTCAGGACATGAGTAAAACGTAGACAAATTTTTTGCCAGAATATAACATAGACAGTCTGGAGTTCAACTGCCAGTCGCAGCCTTGTTTCAGCTGACACTTTCTGAGCATGTTTTTTTTTTTTTTTTTTTTTTAGACAGGGTCTCGCTGTGTAGTGTAGGCTGGTGATCCTCCTGCCTCAGCCTCCTGAGTGCTGAGATGATGACAGGTGTGTGCCACCGTACTCAGCTACCTCCTGAGTTTGGTCTTTACTGGCTATGTTACTGTCAGCACTCTGGACTTCTGAGCTCTGCTCAGAATCAACTCTCTAAATTCCTCCTACAAACCAGTTCCAAAGGCTTCTGAAACACAAGACCAGGCAGCATCATAGTAACAACCCCACTTCTTTGGTACCAAAATCTGTAAGGGGTATGGTTCACTAAGGAAACAGATTTAATACAAAACATATACGTATTTATGATACTAAGTAAGCTTCAATGGCTGTGGAATTAGGGTGGAAGAATGTACAATGGCTGTCTGTGTGCTGGAGAGCTGGAGGATCCAGTTGCAAGTCAGAGGTCAGACCTCTGTAGAGTTCAGTGTGATTCTGCTGCAAGGCAGAAAGGTCTGCTGGAAGCCTGAAGGAACTGCAGATGGACGTCCAAAAGTGCTGGTGAAAATCAGAGCTCCTCCAAAGAACCAAAGCACAGACTTCCTTCTTTCCCTTTTCACTCCATTCAGGCCACAAGCCTATTGGTTGGTTCCACCCATATCCAGGGCAGGCCTTTCCTCCTCAGTTTACAGCCTATGTGTCAATCACGCATAGACATGCCCACTGTACTCCACTAATCCACCAGGTATTTCCTAATCCATTTACACTGACATCACAGAAGGGAAACCAGCTCCTCCTCAGACTTAGTTTCTCCTGCTGTACACTCACAACCAGACCCAGAACCCAGGTGTGGGTGTCTATATCCCATACAAGCCAGCTGGCGCCTCTGCCTCAATTCAGTTCTGACTCCATCTGTGCCCTGAGGTCATATCAGACCCCACAGAGTGAGCACTCAGTCCTCAAAATGACCCCAGTATGTAGCTTGCCATTTTTCCCCCCCTTGAGACAGGATCTCATTAAATTGGTACACTGTACATGCTGGGCTCACACTTGAGATCCTCTTGTCTCAGTCTCCCAGAGCCACCACCACACCCAGCTTCTAACAGGCTATAAGCCACAACCACTCTGAGTTCAGTTAATTAGTGGAGAGTCCCCAGAACTCAGGGAAATGTGTTTACTGGGTTATCCTAAAGGATCTTACAAAGGCTACAGTTGGAGATGCACAGGCAAGGTATGGAAGGGGCATGGGGCTGCCACGCCCTCCCTAGCACACCACCCTCCACGTACCTCCACATACTCAGCTCTCTGAACGCTGTTCTTTGGACTTTTATGGAGACTTGCTGCGTAAGTGTGACTGGCTAATGGACAGCCATGCAGAACTGTGACTGGACCACAGGACAGGACCCAATGCCAAGACAAGTGCAAAACCCAGCAGTGCCTAGCTGCTCAGCTATGCCACTATGGTTTACAGCCCAGAAGCTCTGATATTTACTAGCCAAGACCAATTTAATATTTATGCAAATTCATAAAATAATCATACTGAATATTAAAATAAGCTATAAAAGTCTAAGTTATTTCCACAGTGTATTTTCTCAACAACTGCAAGTCAAAACTCACATTTAACTCATTTTTTTGGCATGTTAACTCTTTTCTTCCCCTTGTGGTGCTAGGGCTGGAACCTTGCCACGGGGTCTCATGGGTGCTGGCCAAGCGCTCACCATTGAGTGACATCCCCAGCCCAAGCAATGTTAACCATTTCAAAAGCAATGTAATTCCATCTAAGTGATTTCAAATTTCCTAGAGCACAAACTTAACTGTACAAAAGACTTTCTGTGTTATGTTTTGATAGGAAAATGCACTGGAGGACAGTTATAAAGTAGTCATAAAAAACTCATACAGTTGGGGATTTAGGAGCTGGGGATTTAGCTCAGTGGTTAGAGTGCTTGCCTAGCAAATGCAAAGCCCTGAGTTTGATTCCCAGCACAAAAACAAAAACACAAAAAAACTCATATATGCAGGGTGTGCTGATGCACATCTGTAATCCCAGCTTCTAAGGAGGCTGAGGCAGGAGGGTTGCAAGTTTGAGGCCAGTTTGGGCAATTTATAGAGACCCTGTCTCAGAATAAAAAAAAAAGAAGCATATAGCTCAGAGTGCCCCTGAGTTCAGTCCCCAGTACCAGGAAAACAAACAAACAAAAAACCTCATACAAAGTGGTGGAGAAAAACATCAAGATTTCAATAAGTAAATATAAAATAGACATCAAAATCAGACAGAGAAATTATAAACACAATACATGCAGGCTCTTAGCAAATACTTGTCGAAAAGGCAATGAAAAGGAAAGTTCATTTAGTGACAGAAATGGGGAAATGACCAACCTCCTTAGTCAGCTGGACTGGAACACACTTGGTGCCTACTGAATGCCCACCTCACCTCCCCAGCCAGTGGTACAAGGGCCCTCACGTGTCAACCCAGAAAGGCTTTTAAATGTTCTGTACAGCCTCGCCAGGGGACAAGGATCTCAAGGCAGTGTCTTAAGACACCCCTCCACCTCCTGGCAGAGGACAGCAGGTCCTTGTGCACTGGGTGGTAGAGCAGGGTCACCCCACTGTACCACTGTGGTGTGTGGTGCCCTCGAGCTGCCCACACCACCTCGGCCATGGCAGGTTAAGAGGTTCTCAAGTAAAAGCCACCAACACAAACTAATACACAGTGACAAAGTGACACCTTGTCCAGAAAGGAGGAGCGAGAAGGTGACTGACAAGAATAGAAGGACCACAGCCTCCCCTCCTGCTGCTGCTCCCAAGACCCCTCCCACCTCCAACACAGAGCTGTGCTGTTATGCAGAGTTCCTCTTCCTGTGGTGCCTCCACGCTGACAGGCCCATCGCCACCTTAGAGAACCACCTGTTCCTCATTCCCCAAGGGAACCTAAACTCAACAGCCTCTTCAGTGTCACTCAGCATAAGCGTCACTCCCCTACATCAGCTACCTCCACTCCACAGGAAGTAGTGCTGGGCTGGGCTGGGTGCTGCATTCCAACCCCCCAGCTTGTCTTGGGCTACCTGGGAGGCCTCCCTATGATCACTTATGAATGAAACCTAACTGCTTACAGCAACCGTTTCCAGAGGAACTAAAGGCAGGAACAAGGCGCCCATCTGTAACCCCAGTTACTCTGGAAGCCAAGGGAGGAGGATTGCAATTTCAAGGCCAGTCTGAGTAATCTCTGTCTCGAAATAAGAATATAAAAGGAAAGGATTGGGATGTAGCTCACTGCTGCCTGGGTTCAGTCCCCAGTATGAAAACTAAAGCACAAACAGCAGCACTGCCAACTGTTCGTAGCAACATAAACCCACAGAGGGGTTGAAGAAAACCAGAACAGTCTTGAGGGGCACCCCCAATGAAGCTACCAGGTAGGGCACCTGTCCAACTTGTGGATGCCCCGGCAGCCTGGACAGGAAAGCTGCAGGAGGAAGAGAGGAGCTCACTCATGGTGTGTCTGGATGGAAGTGTGGCCTGGGGTGGGGGGGTGTCTGTTCCCTAGCTCTGACCCCTGCTCTACTTCCCTTTGGCCATGAAATAAGCAGCTCCGCTCCACCACACCCTTTGGCCTCCATGTACCAGCCTTGGAGCCATTACAGACTGAGCCTTCAATCGAAAAAAACCTCACTTTTCACTGTGGGTATTGGACATTGTGTCTGGTGATGATGATGGGAAAACTGACTAATAGAGGCGGTAACATTACCACAGGCCCCAAGAGCCACAGTGAAGAACTGGCTGCTGAGGACAGGCCACACACAGAAGCCTAGGAGGGCAAAGTCCCCAGAGGCTTGGGAAGGCAACTGCTCAGGGAACAAGAGGCCCTTGGACTATGTCATCCAGCAGGATGTTAAAATAACTTACTTATTACGGCAAGCATGTCAGCCCCAGGCCAGCAGTGACTGGCGGAACAAATGAATAGGTTCTGAAGAGCATTCCCTCAAGAGCCAGGAAGAATGAATAAATTTTGAACTTAAACAGAGTGGAGTTGCAAAACAAGAGAAAAGTAACTTTTTTTTTTTTTGAGACAGGTCTTGCTATATAGTTCAGGCTGGCCTCCAACTCGTGCTGATCCTCCTGCCTCAGCCTCCCGAGTGCTGGGATTATAGGTGTGTGGGATTACAGGCATGCACCACACACAGGGGGAGAAAAGTAACTTGTTATGGAAAGTCAAAGTCGAAAGCAACACCACTACTTGGGAAGGGGGATACCAGGTCCTCGGACTGCCAGAGGCACACCTTTCCGCAGCTGAGAGAGAAATGTAGCCCAGACCAGGCCTGGTCACATCTGGGCCATGGTGGCAGAGCCTGAAGAACACCACTATGGACGGATGTCTGAAGGCTGGCAGGTACCGAGTACCGAATTAAAATGGGGACTTCAGAGAATGTCACACCTGCCACCAGCTTTCACAGGCCCCGGGGCCCCTCCTGTGTACTTAAACAGCTGGGGAAATGGGGCCCTTGGGCGCCAAGTCCCGCAAACCTGTGTCCGCCGAGGATGCCAGGGGACTCCCTGCCTAGAGTGTTCCCATACCGACCCCAAGCCTGTCCCGACCCCGCCCGCCGCCCCACTCCTGTCCACTGGCAGACCCCAGGAGACCCCCTGGTAGTCCTCGCGCTGGGCCCTGCTCCGACCGCAAGCCGACTTGCGCCTGTCCCCTGACCCCGCCCGCTGCCCTACACCTGTCCCCTGGCGGACTCAGGGCGACCCCATGCTGGTGCCCGCGCTGGGCCCCGGCCTTGCCCGAGCCGCCCAGCACCTGTTCCCTGGCTCGACCTCGGGCCGCCCCGCGCCTGTAACCTGTCCCGGCCCCGGGGAGACCCGGCGCCGACCCTGCCCGGGCCCCAACTCCGATCCGCTCTGGCGACAGGCAGTGACGTCCCCGCAAGTGGGCAGGGCCGTCGGCGCCAGGCCTGGCGTCGCGGACCTGGACGCCGCGCACTCACCGCTCGCCGCCGCGCCGGGGCGTGTACATGCCGGGCCGAGCCCGCGGCCGGCCGCTACCTGGGCCCCGGTGTCCCCGCCACCCGCCACTCCATGGTCGCCCGGACCGGCGCCGGCGCCGCCGAGCAGCTCGGCACTCGCGCCGCCACTGCGCAGGCGCGGCCTTCACGCATGCGCGCTGGCGTCGCGCACGTGGGCCGCGCAGTCGGACGCCGCCGCGCAGCGCGCCCGACCCGGCGGGCTCGGGACCTAGAGGCGGCGCGGCCCCGGGACTCCTGCGCCCTAAGCCGCGCCACGCGGCTCTGGGGACCCTGCACGGACCGCGATCTCGGGTTTGCGCGGAGCTCTCAGGTCCGCGCAGGATGTGTGCGGCTCCCCGCTGGGTGCGCGCCCTGCACCCCTGCGAGACGATCCTTGCTTGCGTGCCGGTCCGTTCTCGGCTTCCAGTTCCCGTGTGGGCCCCGAAACCCGTGCGACCCGCTTCTACGCCACCTCCACGCCGCGTCCCTGGAGTTCGCCCTGGGCCTCCCGCAGTCCCTGCTTGCCTGGCCGTCCTCTTCCTGGAGGAACCAAACTGTCCCTGGGCCCCTGCGCCGTGGGGCCCCAAGGGGAACTGGAGGGGCGAAGGAAGACAGGCTCTTTCTTAAGATCTGTAACTTGCCCACGGGTTGTTTTGTAAACAGCTGCTTCTCAAAAGGGAAGTAAACCGGGCTTGCTGATAGACACCAGTCATCCCCCCACTCTGGGGGATGAGGCAGGAGACCGAAAAGTTGGGAGCCCAGCCTGAACATGTCTCAGAATGTAAAAAACATCTCAGCACTGCGGGAGGCTGCGGCAGGAGCATCACGGCCAACTTGGGCTGCATAGTGACTGAAAGGCCAGCCTGCACTACAAAGCGAGACCCTGTCTCAAAAAACGGGGGGAAAAAAAGGCTTGACTTGGCGTTTGGATGTAATTATTAGCAATGATGCTTGGCTGACAAAGAGTGCTACATCTCAAAGAACTCTCCTGGGCCTCTAGAGAAAGCATGGGTGCAGCGGCACCGGCTAGTCATCCGTCCAAAGTCACACGGCCCTTGTGTTCGCTCTGAAGCAGCTTGCAGAGGCCCAGCCCAGCAGGGAGCCTTTGCGTGCCTAGCCCTGCAGTTGCACAGGCGGGTTCCTCATTTCAGCAGAGAAAACAGGGCTGTGGTCCTTCAGCTGACTTGTTGTGCAACCCTCAAAGGTCTCATGAGACCCCAAGACTCATGCCAAACTGCTCACGCCCAGGGCAGAAGCGACAACCACATTCAAGGCTAAGGCTAAGGCCAAGGCCCTGGCCAAGCATTGCCAGGGGTGGTTCACCAGGCCAGTTCACAAGGCCAAATCCAGAGGGAGGGCAGGAACAGGAGGGGCAAAGACCACCTGGGGCAACGGTGTGGGGGGGGACGGTGGTTCTGCCTCTGGGGAATAGAGGCCAGGAGGGAGTCGTCACAGGGCTGACAAGGCCTGCCCTTACTTTCCCCAGCCCCGGAGCCCTTGGGGACTCAGTTCTGAAGGTAATTTAGCATCTATTATTTGGATTTTTTTTCTTTTTTGGGGGGGCAGTGCTGTGGATCGAACTCAGGGCCTTGTGTTTGCTAGGCAAGTGCTCTACCATTGAGCTAAATCCCCAACCCCTGTTACTTGGATTTCTTAAAGATGGTCCCCATGGCTGGGTGCCGTGGGGCAATCCTGAAATTCCAGCTACTTGGGGAGCTGCAAACTTGAAGCCAAACTGGGCAATTTAATAAGACCCTGTTTTTAAAGGGTGGGAAGTGGCTCAGGGGTAGAGCACTCACCTAGCATGTGGGAGGGCCTGGATATAACCCTCAGTATTGCCCCAGCCCCAAAGGGCCTCTTTGTTTACACTTCAGACTTCACATCTGGGTCTCCTTTTCTGAGGGTTGCATGACAGGAGCCAGGAGGGATAAGGAGATGGCGGGAGACATAGGGAGACAGGCTGGCGCGGGTGGAGTGGGATGGGCCCCTGCAGAGGTGGGCTGTGTGGGCAATACCCTTGGCTGGGGAGGAGGGGACTAGGATGCAGGCCACACCTCTTCAGTGTTGGGCTCCAGGCCTGGTGGGAAGGAAGCTGGCTTCAGCTGACCAAGCTGCATGAAGAGGGAGGACAGAGGCTCCCTGTGGAGGAGGTGTGTGCCACAGGCTCTCCTGAGGTGGCCTTGTCCACCCTCAGGGCGCCTGGCATGGGAGCACAAGGCCAACCTCAGCAATACCTGTGCCCACTCAAATCTTCTGCTGGCATCGAGGTGCCCCTTTCTGAATGCCAGCCACACAACTCAGCAGGGAGAACGCAGGCTGCCAGTGCTCCCTTTTGGTGGGACAGACAGATGCAGGAAGGGCCAGGGAGATAGGATCACTTTGTCCAAGGGTGCTCAGGCACAGGTACCCATAGGTGGATGGGACAACAGTGGAGGGCCTTGGGGTCGGCAGTAATAGCTGTGCTCTTTGGTGCACGCCATTTTCTCAGATCCCTGAGGCAGGGACTTTGTATTTGTCACAGGGCTGGGGGGAGGGGTGCTGCACCTGAGGACAGGGAGGCAGAGTGACCCACTTACTTGCCCACCATCACCCTCAGAGAAGGGGCAAAGCTGGCTGGAAGCTGGAGTCTGGGCTGAGGGGTGAAGAATGCAGAGTGAGGTGATTGGGCAGGGAGGGGTTTGGCAGTAGAGAGCAAGTGGAGGTGGGGAACAGTGAGTGAGCAGCTGGGTGGACCAGGATGTCCATCCTGGACCATTGTCCCTGCTCCAACAGTCAAGTGCACCCCAGGCACAGTGGCTGTGGTCCTGATCCTCAGACCTGTCTCTGACCAGCATAGGCCGCAGGCGGCACCTCTGCGATGTGGGGTTCCTGGGATGGAGAGGCTGTGTGCAGGGATAGTAAAGCGGGACAGATGGGAAAGGCCACAGGGCAGAGGTGGCCATATGGGGCAGAATGACACAGGCCATTAAGTTGCTGTGTGCACCTGTGACAAGTGTGCCCATGGCAGGGCAGGGCCCAATGATGTGGACATCACAAGAGCAGGGTACAGTACGAGCTGGGGCTATGTGGAAGGGCCGGTGCCTAGGCTATCCCCTAGGATGGCAGGTGGTAAAGGGTACTGCTCCTCCCATAGTAAA
This sequence comes from Hystrix cristata, assembly GCA_004026905.1. Classification (NCBI taxonomy): domain Eukaryota; kingdom Metazoa; phylum Chordata; class Mammalia; order Rodentia; family Hystricidae; genus Hystrix; species Hystrix cristata. The sequence goes on along the minus strand of PVJO010000044.1, from coordinate 339,838 downwards.
AGTTAATGTGTCTGTGCAGACTTGGGCTCTGTGGCTGTGGGCTGGAAACGGCATCCAGAGTGGAATTCTTCTTTCCTTTCCACACTGCACTGGCCAGTGTCACTGTCTGCCTGCCCAGAGTGGGCACCAGCTTTCAGGGGCACATTTGCTAAGAGTGGGACAGTGGCCTTGAGAGGCCATCAGTGTCCAGGTCTTCTAGGCCAAGGCTAAGGGGAAGGAGTGCCAGGATGGTCCCCAGGCACAGGCTGGGACCAGCAAGAAGGGGAATTCCCGAGGGTGGAATTACAGTGGGTGTGGCCACCCCTGCCCAGACTCGCCCTGCAGACTGGGAAGGGCCTCAGGTGCCACATTCTCCAAGGGGCTTGGTTCATTGGCCACCAGGGTGAAGGCTGGCAATGGTTCCTGTCTGTGAGGAAGTTTCAGGGGAAGTGGGGAAGGAAGGTGATGCCAGGCAAAGCTACCAGGCCAAGCTGCCAGCTGCTCTTCTTTCAGCAGCCTGAAACCGCTCTTTGGGATCCCAGCTGGAGGTGGCAGAGGAGCCAGACAGAACAAGATGTTTGGACTTCAGTCTCAGGGCCATCCTCCCTGCTGCTGTTGCTTTGCTGGGAAGGAGAAAGGGTCATTCTTCATGGATCTGCTTATGAGAAAGTACTAGGATCTGGTCATGAAAATTAGAGTTACCTTTTCGTAATCTTCAAATTACTTAAGGTTTTTAAAAACCGTGTTGGGGGATTTAGCTCAGTGGTTAAGAGTGCCTGCCTTGCAAGTACAAGGCTCCGAGTTCGATCCCAAGTACCAAAAAACAAAAAAACTCCAAAAAACCCAAAACTATGTCATTTGGCCTAGAAAGCAGTTAAGTGGCTGGGATGCTGGAGCTCCCTTTTCCACACTTCACTGGCAGGTACTTCTCTTACTAGATACAGCTCACATATTCAGACCGAGGGGAAAGTGTGTCTTATACCTGGTCTGGAGACTGCCCAGAGGCCATGAGGAGGGGTTGCAGTGGTGGGGCTGGGGCCAGGGCCAAGGGGTGGCAGGTGGGGGCCTCCCAGGAGCGTCTTCAGTTCCTCGAAGCTGCCTCTGCTTTGGTCCTCCCTGATGCTGGGCCATGCATCACAGCAGTGGGGGCTGCAGGGGCAGGCAGCCACCTCTGGACACTGAAATGGAACTCATGTAACCACCACACCAGAGTCCCTCATGTCAAACTGCTTTATTACATCTTAAATAACAGTACAGTTTAATATAGGATCTATCTTGCATCCAGCCTCCTTGCAGTACACTGACTTTAAAATTAAATACAAAAGGTGAAAAGGGTGAAGGTGCAGAGAGCTCTACAGAGTCATCTGATGGGAGGAGAGGGGCTTTGTTGTATTCTTGTTGCCAGATCCAGGCCTACCGCACAGTCACAGCACAGTTTGTACAGGATGCTGCGGGAACAGGATGGCAAAGCCACTATTGTTGCTATGAGGGTGCCAGGGGACAGGGAGGAGGGAGGGCCCAGAGCACTGCTGTCCAAACGCTGCTGCCAAACCAGGGAAAGCCTGTGCGGCTGGCAGGCAGGGTCAAAGGTCTGGCCTGGGCACAGAAGGCTGTCCTGGGTGGGTGAGCAGGCGGCCCGCTGGCGGAGTAGGCCAGGCAGCAGGATGGGCGAGTCCTCCCTCCGCCTCTCCCTCAGAATCCAACAGCAATCACTCACAACAGGACTGGTTTTTTTGTTTGTTTGTTTTTGTTTTTTTTGTTGTTTTTTAAAGAAGAAAACAGTCCCGCTACTCAAGCGTGTAGAGCGCCCGCTGCTTCCGATATGTGTGCAGAGTAGCAACAGAAGTGGACAGAGCCGCCACGGTTACAACTTTAAGAGGTTATTTCTTAAAAGAAAAAGAACATCTAAGGACTGAATCTTATATGCACTTTTGAGCATTTCTACAGCATGCGATTCTAAGAGTAAACCCATCCAATATGGCAAACAATCAAATTTTAAAAATTTAACTTAGAAAGTCTGAGATCATTATTTTCAAAACATTGATTTGTACATTGTTTCATACACAAATAACCAACTGACTATCCAAGCACAGGACAGGAATCTCTCGAGCAGGCTCCTGGCAGCGAGGGCAGGGCGGGTAGTTTTGGGCGATTACAGACCCTCCAACTTCGCAGGAAGCCAAGGCGAGAGGAAACAGAACTGGACGTGAGGGATGGGAGGGGTCAGGAGGGAGGGGCCGGGCCTGAGCTCACTGCTGGCACAGGGAAAGGACTCTGACCACGTTCGCAACCATCCAAGCACGTGCTCGGCTATTCTGCTTCTTGTGCTTTCTCCTCCACTACGCCGTGTTTGTGTGCAACGGTCATCTGTGACACAAGACGAGAGTAAAACGCCAGGGACTAGACTGCCTCCCTGTCACGTCAGAGACCTGCCCCCAGCAATGGTTCTGCTCCACTGTTGGACAGAAAGGAATATATTTAAAAAAGAAAATGTGAATGGTTCCAAAATCCTGCTATGAACACAGCTTGAAATTTAGAAATGATTACAAGATAAACAAAGTCCTCAACTTGTTTTGCATGAATGCCACAAAACAGGGTCACTGGTCTACTCTTCAATGAGCTAGTGGAAAGGCGTGTCTGTCTCACAATTACACTCAGGTTTACCTTCTGGTTAACATTTTTATTGTAGTATTTCCTTTCAAAATTCATCCAAGACAAAAAAGAAAACAAAGACAATGGCCCCGGAAGGAATGCACAATTTGTTTTAGTTTACAGCACAGAGATCCTTCTCTTAATGGGAATTGTGCTCTTGGTTTCAGCAATAAGTGAAGGAGAAAAGATCTTGCCCTTTGAAGTTCTGAGGGGAGTGTGGGTGTCCACGTTAGTACGGGTGGATAAGATATGCTATCACTGTAGCGCTTCAAGGTTGGAATGGTCTTCCAGTCACTGTGGCGTCCACCTGCTGCTGTGAACAGAGCGTGGGTCAATGTACAGAGACACCTGGAAACCTGAGCTAGCCCAGTCAGTGCCACCGCCCTCTGGCCGCCCCTCAGTGTGCACAGCCGAGGGGCTACCACTAGCATTGACCACATTCCAAGTCAGTGCCACATCTACGTTAACCTAGAGACCATGCACAGGAAGTACACACAGCTGTGCTGGGGAGGGAACCAGGCAGCTCTATTACCTACTGAAATTAGTTCCAGATCTTGAGGAAGCTGTCCCAGGACCCTGTTGCCACAGCCATGCCATCGTCAGTAACCCCCAGGCAGCTGACGCGGTTGTCATGTCCAGCCAAGACACCTGGGAGCAAAGATAGCAGTCACTCGGAAGCCCAGAGGCACCACCTATTTGTGATATTGTGATGAGGGCTGGGTGGCTACTCTCTGATGAAACCAGATCCAGACTCACTCAGGTGAAGTCCCAGTGATTACCTCAGTAGCAAGGCAAGGCCACAAGGAAGGGAGAAAGTTTTGTGCAAGTGTTAATGGCACTGAGCACATGGCCAATCTATTAGAGGAGGCAGCAATCTCTACAGATAATATAGATGCTCCTGCAGGAAGTACAGACATGCTCAAGAGGATGACAAGAAACACCTGCGTGCACACAAACACTAACTCACAGCTGCTCACTCTGACATCTACAAACTCACTTTATGAAGTTTAATAAACACTGGAGTAAAACCTATGGTCAAAGGGCTCCATCACAAAGCAGCCAAGGACACGAGAGCATGCGGGTAGGGTCCGTGTCTCACTTATTTGTGATGCCCAGAGCCCAGCAGAACCCAGCACGTAGGGATGTGGGGGCTGCAGAGACACAGTAGTAGCCCCAGCACCAGGCAGACCTCCTGCCCACAGCCCGACAGTTGTGACTTGGACAGCACGCCAGGCAGGACACTACACTTCCTGCAGAAGGAGCTGAAGGTACTTTCTGAGATCTCCTCGAGTGCCCATGTCCCTGTGGGCACAGGGTGGGAGGGCTGCCGTGGCAGGGGTCAGCTGCCACCACCCTCTGCAATTCAGCCCCTGGTAGAGGACCGGGCACCCTAAGAACCCTCAGTCACACTCCCCTCTCTCACCCTTGCCAACACTTAGATTCACTGAAGGGTTCTGAAGTGCACACATCCTTCAGATTCTAGTGCACTGTAACGAAGGTCTCATCCTCTCTCCAGCGTGTGTTATTTCTGTTTTTTTTCTTTTGGGTGTGGGGATTGAACTCAGGGCCTTGTGCTTGCTAGGCAGGTACTCTACCACTTGAGGTAAATCCCCAAGACCCATTCCAGCATGTATTTCAATACCCAATAATAACACAACTGCCTCTGATAAATAGAATTCAGACGCTCACCACTAACAGGCCTGCCGCTCCGACATGACTCCTCTGGACAGCAGAGCTGCAGCCCTGGTGATGCCAGGGAGCACAGGCTTGGAACCTCCCAAACAGAGCCCGAGGCTCTCCTGCCTGCCTCACAGGGAAGGGCTCCTGATGCCCTCTGGAGTCAGTACCCTGGGGGGCCAGAGTCTGCACACTGCAGCTCGTCATGGTCCCCTCCTCTGCTGTTCCACCTAAAGATGGGCTGAAACAGACTAACGTATTTCAGCTCATAAGCACCCTGTCTACCCTGAAGAACTGTCTGAGTGTGCACAGGGATGGACAGGCCTGGAGGCCACCTACCTGCCCTGTCAGCTTTGAGGGCATCCCACACGTTGCAGTTGAAGTCGTCGTACCCAGCGAGGAGGAGGCGCCCGCTCTTGGAGAAGGAGACTGAGGTGATGCCACATATGATGTTGTCGTGGGAGTAGGTCATGAGCTCCTGGTCTGCACGGAGATCAAAGAGTCTGCAGGTAGCGTCATCTGAGCCAGTGGCAAATGCATTGCCATTTGGAAAGAACTGGAAAGAGGGCCAACAAGACTGAATGTGAATCTAGACAGGATGCAAACACTCACTCAGAAATAAAGGAAATTCAGCTGCTATGGACAAGGCCAGAAAAGAGAAGCAGGACCAGGCTCTGGCAGGGGCACTGGGTTTTAAATTAAACCCCTAGGGCAGGTTTAATCCCACAGATCAATGAGAAGGGTTTGTGCTGCTGCCCCTCAGGCTCACTCATGGAGGAAGCAGCAAGGCCCTCTCCTTGCTAGCAGACGGGGCCCCCAAAACTACCTAAATACTGCCCTGTGGTGAGGGGGCCAAGGTGGTGGTGCTCTGTGCTGCTTCTGACAGAAGACACACTGAATGCAGAATGCCATCCACTGGCCATTTTAGGGTGAGGACAGGCCTGGAACCAAGGAGCCACCTCAGGCCCCACCAGGTCTCCCATGGGACGTTCTCACAGATGGACCCACTGGTGACTATGTCTATATATCTGTAAGGAACGAAGAACCCAGGAAATAAGTTCAAACTCACACATATGGCATTGATGTCGGACTCATGGCCAGTGAAGGTCTGCCGGCACATGCCTTCTCGGACGTCCCAGAGCTTGGCTGAGGCGTCACAAGCACCAGAGACAAACAGTCTGGTGTCAGGAGCCAGAGACAGACTCATGACGTCCCCAGTGTGTCCAGTGAATGTGGTCGTCTGCTGGCCAGTCTCAATGTCCCACAGTGCACTGAAGCAGGGCAAATGAATAAGCAGACGTCAACTTCACAGCCCAGACACCAGCCTTCAACCCATCCAGGGATACAGAAAATCTCCAAGCTTGTATGTAAGGCAAGGTTACATTTTGTGATACAATTCTGTTTAGAGGAGAAGCAAAGCAAAGAAAATAAACACAACTGTACAGATGAGAGCACAGGTTGGGTCTCAGAGTGGCAGTAGTCTCTGCAGGCTGATACCAGCAACCGGGGTCTGCATCCCCTTCTGTGCAGAGAAATGTGGGGCTGGTGCCACACCCAGGCTTACAGGAGCAAAGAGGGTCCCTGTAGAGGGCAGCAGGAAGCCCTGGTGAAGGCCCCAAAGGAGGAGAGGCTGCTGGGTATCAGGGGACCACACCAGGCAAACATCTCCAAGGGTTGGTTGCTCTTTCTTGGAGTCACCCACCAAAGCACAGAGGTACTGGAATGGTAGCACAAGGCTACCATTCCATGCGTTCCTATTCAGTGGTGTTAAAAGGCGAGATACCAAACACTTGCACAGACCAGGAGCTGGCTCTCAAGGCCACGAACACCACTACTTCTCTGGTTGTGACCCACGGAGAGCAGTATCCCAGAAAACGTCTACCTGTGTTGGCCCCGCAGGAGAGCTGGCTGGCCTTGCCATGCAAATCCAAGCAGACAGTATCAACACATGCTTCTCAAGGGGTCCTCTTGTGGAAGACTGAGGAGAGTTGGAAAGAAGTCTTCCCACTTTGGAGGCCTGGATGCCAACAGCCTGCACACCCTGACACTGTGATGGCCCAAGTCTCACCGACTCCCACCCCTCATCAGATGTGGACCATGTCATCCATGTGCCACACAGCCTTGCCAGCTACAGAGGCCTTGGCTAACCAAGGGCTATGAAGACCAGAAGAGACTGCGAGGACAGGTCAAGTTTAAAATGACACTCCTAAAATCACTTTTGGGTCATTTTATCTCCGTGTAGTTGAAAAGATTCTAGAGTGTATGTGAGCTTCCACCTACCAGTAAGGTGAAAAATGCCAAGATCAGGTCTGGTGTGGCTCACTTCACTGTGACACCTGATGTTCACACTGCTCACATTCACAGTGAGACGGTGCCACAGAGGGGTACTGGACAACCCCCAGTCACTTAGCCGGGTAACATACACCAAGGGAAAACAAAGGAGGTACTCCATGTACGATTACAGTACAAATACCAGTAATTCTCATCCCAGTTCAACACTAAACTTTGTAGATCTGCATACGGTACAAGGAATTAACACATGGCTACTTGGTATTTAAAATCTCAAGGTCTTTTCAAATTTAAAACAGTCTAATTGTTGCCCAGAACATGCTTTCTCCATGTGTAGACCTCCCCTGGTGTGAACAAAGGCTGTTCTGATGCAGGTCCACACTCACCATGTGGTGTCTCCGGAGCTGGTGACGATCTGATTGTCATCCAGGAATCGGCAGCAAGACAGGTAGCCTGGCAAAAGAGCAGACCCCAGTGAGGACTGAACCCACAAGCCCTGATCCTGCCACCTTGTAATCACAGAAAACAGTACAGGAGTGGGATGAGTGTCGTCAGGGATCTACGTCCGGGTTGGGACAGACTCATGTGGGAAGAGAATGATGAGAACTCAAAGAGCAGCACAGCAAGTGTGAGGAGGGGACAGTGACAGCAGGGACGGCCCCAAGTCACAGGGTCAGGGCAGAGAGGGTTTGTGGGCCAGAGAAGGACTGGCTAACAGAGGGGACAGGAAACAATAGCGGAAGAGATGCAAGGCAGTCACGCCAGGGGTACCAGGTTGCAGCCATGCATGTGCTTCTGCCCACCCCTGGAAGGAGGTGAGGCAAGGCAAGGTGGTGTATACACAGTATAGAGAGACACTCCATCTTCAACACATGTAAGGACAGGAAAAGCAAAACAAAACATCAATTTTGTGTTTCTGTGCATTAAAATTGTGCATTAATAAAGCTCCATTGCTTTCCCCTTGTGTTCAAGTTTAAGTGACCATGGAGTCAGCGCACTTGTCCCACTCTGGAATTTACAGAGGACAGAGTTCAGTGTCATGAAACCTAGTATTGCCTGGGGCTGGTGCCACGCTGGCCCCAACCTGACCTTGCAGGGTCAGAACGACCATGGCAATTCTGAGAACAGTCTCATTGATCTGGGTGTTCACTTAAACACTTCCCACTTCAAGCCCATGCCAGGGGCATGTGGACACTGTGAGTTGGTAAAAAACAAAAATAAGACACATGAAGCACGGGTCACTGAATACCTAGTGCCCCAACAAAGCTGGTTGCACACCTGCAACCCCAAGCAGTCTGAGCTCCCTGGGAGGCTGAGATGGAGGATCGCCAGTTCAAGGCCAACTGTGACAATGTAGCAGGACTGTCTCAAAACAAACAATAAATAAATACAAATAAAAAGGGCTGGAATGTAGCTTCAGCTCCAATCCCCAGTACCGCAAACAAAAATAAAAATACAAGGGAATATAGGGAAAGCAAAGCATTTACTCCATGAGCATTACTGATCCAGCTCAAACAGAAAAAAAAATGCGAGGATCACTGAGATTGAAATGACAGACTATAAAATATCAACTATCTGCCTAGAAAATTGGTCAAATATTTCCTGGAGGCCACACTCACAGGGACTCCAGAAACCACGCAGGAGAAGCAAAGTCTAAGGGGTGGGAGTGGAGTGGGGTAAGGGTATTTTCCACCTGTCTAGGGCCCTGCTCACCCCCGTGCTCTGGCCTGGTCCTCTGACGTCCGTGCCTCCACCGAAGCTCCCTGTTGGCCTCCTGGCTGGTGCAAGTCACTTCCTTCTACCCTCTAAGGGTCCACACACATAGCTCTACCCACGCTCCTACCTCTGATCCTACATGGTGATGCATGTGCACAGAAGGTAAGAAAGTAGGGGTGTAGCAACCCCATTTCCTGTACCTCACACGGGCCATGCTGCAGCTGAACCACGCATCGCCTCTTCCCCTGAGAGTCAGGGACAGGACAGTGGGCACAACCATCACCTTCTGACCAGACCTGGGGGTCACCAGGCCTCAGTGGACCAGGAAGAAGCACCAAGACCTGGGAGGGAACCCAGGCATGAGAGCAGCCAGGCCCCCGACAGGGGTGCTGGCAAGAGCAACCATCTCTGCACCTATGCAGAGACGAGTGGGGACTCGCTGAGGCCACCTCAGTGCCCCTGCAGTGACTCTCCATATGCACACAGTCAGAGCTAGTGCTCCGAGCAGACACGGGTATTACTTGCAACTAAGCCAGGACAGGGCTAAGCTCATCATCTTATGGCTCAAGTCTTTGGGCTTTAATATGTGGAGGGGAAGAAAATACCATGCATATACAATGGTGGAAATAAACTTGGTAACTCAGCCAGTAAGAGCTGCTCAGCAAAGGGCCCTCAGCCCTGAGACAGGAACCAACCAAAGGGACATGGTGATACCGAGGGCACGAGACTCCACTTCCAGGGAGCTGAAGTCACCAAGTCACCAATGCCTGGCCCGGAGTAGTGGCTCCCAGTGGCCATGAGCCCCGGACACCCTGCTTGCCAGGCCTCACTTCCCAGAACTGCTGGGAGGAGCAGAGCTGGCTCAGCACGCAAGCCCAGAACCACGAACAGTGTGTGCCGGTCGTGTCTCCGTATGTGTACATTCTTTGCCTGTCCCTGGCACGGGAACACGTCGGGTGCAAAGGCACAAAGCTGCTGACTTGGGAGGCTGGACATGGCCTGGGCCGACTGAGGTGCCTCAGGCCCGACAGAAAGCAGGCTAAGTGTGCGACGACAACAGTGTGACAAATGCCGCTGCCTAAGACAGCTGCTCTGGGTACTGTGCTTGGGGTGAGAAACCAGTCGCCTGAGGGTGGGCTCAGTGTTGCAAGCAGTACAGCAAAGAGCAAAAAAACCAGAAACTGCCCAAACAGCGCAACTATCTACAACTTCAGGACAAAACTGCAGTGAGCATGGTGGCACGCGCCTATGATCTTCATACTCACGAGGCTGAGGCACAAGTACTGTGAGTTCCAGGCCAGCCGGTGCTACACGGTGAGTTCGGGGCCAGCCTCAACTACATAGTGAGACCCTGTCTCAAAAAAACCCTCAAAATAAATAAATTTCTTCTCCGAAATGTCTACAATGAATACACACTGGCAGTTTTAGCTCCTGGCCTGTACCAGGGACCCAGGTTAAGGATGAGGCTCAATCTGAGAAAGAACCCAGGATGCCCTGATCCAGGCTGGCTAAGGGGGCCACCAGGGGCCACAGCTTTGAGGTCCAATGGCAAAGCATGGCAAAGCATGGCAAAGCAGCCCCTATGCTGCATCTGGCCCAGCCCCATGAATAACACCGTATCTGTGGCAGCTTCTGTCCCAGGGAGGGAGAGAACCATGAGCCTAGAACTGGAAAAAAAGGCACTGGGCCCTGTGAAGAGTGCAGGTGCTCGCTCCAGTCAGTCAAAAGGAAAAGAGAAGGGACAAGGGAGTGAATCGGAGATCAGAAAGCGAGAAAATGCCAAAGAATGCCTTTTTATTAGGAGGAAGGAGGCTCACTGCTGAGGGAGGGAGCAAATTATAAAAGGTTACACAAAAGATGGGGCCAGGAGAATGTGAGCAGACTTTCCAGGAACCTCGGGTTCAGTCATGAACTCTGTGGCCACACAGCTGCCACAGGCTGCAGGCTCAGCCGCCTGGTGCCGTCACACCACCAGATGGCCCAGGGTCCATAAGAATCTAAGCGGTTGGCAGGTGGGCATGGGACACTATCTGGCCAACAGGAGGCTCTCTGCCAGACCGGGTAGACGGCACTGAAAAGGGGACATGTTCTCCAGGCACTAGGCTGGCAGGATGGAGGGGCTGGGGCAGATGAGGAAGAGCACTGGGCCTGCCCCCATCCAGCAGGGATGGAGCTGCCAAGACAAAGGCGACAAAAATAACTAATGGCCCAGGCATGACTTCTAGACAGATTTGATGGGAAGAAGGCCTCTTCCCTTCTTTATCCAAGTTTGCTGGTACCTTTATCCAAGTTTGCAGAATGGAAATCCATTCTGCACCCATGAGTATGGAAAACGTCCAGCTTCCCACAGAGCAAGAAACTTGTGACCAGAAAACAGAGCTTTAGCTGCCACAGTGGGTTCCACACCAAACAGTGCTGTCGTCAGGCATCAGGAAAACCCCTGGGACAGAAGGGTCTCAGCGGGAGTCAGGGTCACATGTTCACAACAGGGGGCTGAGAGAGCAGCAGCTGACTTTTCTCCACTAGCTGCTAGACCTTGTCACAGAGAACAGGCCCCATAACTGGGCCACATGGTCTCCTCAAAAATGAGATTTTAGGCAATTAATAGTTTTTCAAATATAATCTAATGCCTTCACAATTATTATCACCAAAAAAAGAACTTGGAGCAGGACATAGTGGTACATGCCTGTAATCCCAGCACTTGGGAGGCTGGGGCACGAAGACTGCCGTGAGTTCGAGCCTGGGCTACATAGTAAGTTCAGGGCCAGCCTGAACTACATAGGGAGACTGTATCTCAAAAAATCAACAAACAAACACTTGGAAAGTTTATTCTATTTTTAACATATTTAAAATAGTTGTAATAAACACTCTGTCTCAGTAGCTGGACTCCCTGATGAGTCATTCCACAGGAAGACTTGTTTTCTAACAGCCCACCTTGCTGTCTCCACGGCTAGCCCCAGTGTCCACAGCCCAGGGTGCAGGCTCTGCAGTGGGGAAGCTCTGGCCTGTCCACCCTCACGTGTGTGCCACAACATCCACCCAGAGCCCATTCCTGACATCGCCTGGAACCCCACAGCCTGCAGGGAACTCTGTGAGGAGCTGAAGCAGATGCCTCGGAGGGGCCTCAAGTCACGCACACAGCTGTCCAGACGCCCAGCACTGAAGCTGCAGGCGGGACACACAGCTCAGCCAGTGCCGAGAGGATGAGAGATTTCCACTGCTGCCCACAAAGGAAAGACAGTTTCCCTACCCAAACTAAACATGGGTACTTCAGAGCAACACAACAGAATCCAGAGTCTCCTCAACAACATTTATGTCTGAGCTGCAACTCAAAATGGCTACACATACCACAAAATAACAAAATGTCACCCAGTTTAAGAAGAAAGATCCAGAGACCACCAGTCGGAAGGTCAGGTGCTACAATTAGCAGACAAGAATTTCTCTGAGCCATACTAGGGACAGAGCCCAGGGACACGCTACCACTAAGCTGTATCCTCAGGCCCCGCCCTTTTTAAATCTTTTTTTTTTTCCTTTTTAAATCTTGAGACAAGATCTTGCGAAGTTGCCCAGGCTGGCCTCACACTTGGAATTCTCCTGCCTCTGCCTCCCAAACAGTTGGGATTATTAGATGTGTGCCACTACACTGGTCAGTAGACAAGAATTTCAAAGGTAGTTATTATAACTGCTCAAGGCACAAATGAATGGGCTGGGGATTTTGCTCAGTGATTAGAGTGCTTGCCTTGCAAGCACAAGGACCTGAGTTCGATCCCCAGCACCACAAAAACAAAACAAACAAACAGAAATATGCTTGTTATAAATAAAAAGGAAATCCTAATAGAAACATAAAAACCTTTTTTATTTTTTATTTTTAATTTTTATTTTTGGTGCTGGGGATTGATCTCAGGGCCTTGTGCTTGCTAGGCAAGCCCTCTGCCAGTTGAGCTAAATCCCCAGCCCCCAAAACCATTTTTAAATAAAAACTAAGAGTCGGGTGTGGTGGCACACACCTGTAATCTCAGCACTCAGGAGGCTGAGGCAGGAGGATTGCTGTGTTCAAGGCCAGCCCAGACTACCTAATGCATTCAGGTCAGTCTGAATTACACAGTGAGACTCGTCTCAAAAAATAAAATAAAATAAAATAAATAGAAGCAAAGAGAAATTCTAAAACTGAAAAATAGCATATCAGACATGCAAACCACCAAAGGTTCACAAATGTAAGTTTTGGCAGGGTTTTTATGCTATCATAGGGGTTGTGCCTCCCTCAAATAACCCTGGCACAAAAAAAGTCTGCTGGATGGCCTAGCTGCATGAGGGAGACAAGCGAAATCAACAAAACCTGAGAAGAAAGAGAAATGAACAAATCAGAGTAAGCGGAGACCACAGGATGGGAAAGCTCATCTGCTAGAGTGCAAAGAACGGGGCAGAAGAGGTATCTGGAGACACCACTCAACTACCTACAAGTTTGGTAAAAGACAAAGTTGACATGTTGAAGGTGCCAAAGCATAATGAATACAAAGAAAATCATAACTAGGCACATCACAAACTGAAAAAGCCCAAGATAAACCTTTGAAGTGCTTGAAGGGAAAAAAAAGGTCAAAAGTCATCCCAGAATTCTACATATCGAGGAAAAATATTGTTCAAGAATAAAGATAAAATCAGAGTTGGGCACAGCCCAGTGGTACAGTGCCCACCTAGCATGCACAAGGCCCCTAGTTTGATCCTCAGAACTGCAAACAAAAGGAAAATAGAGACTTTCAGATAAGTGAGAGTGAGGAAGCCCCACGAGCAGCACCCCCACTACACACACTATAGCCTCCGCTGTTCATCCAGTTTCAGACACGCATGGTCAATCTGGTCTGAAAATACTGCATGCAGAAGTCCAGAAAAATACAACTCACAAATTTCAAGAGAACGTCTACTGTCATATGTTCTTGTTATTCTTTTTTTTTTGTTTTGTTTTGTTTTGAGACTGGGTCTCACTATGTAGTTCAGGCTGGCCTCGAACTCGTGGAGATCCTCCTGCCTCAGACTCCTGAGTGCTGGGATTACAAGCGTGCGCCACCATACCCAGCTTCATTCTACTTTCTTTTATCTTAGTTTCTTCCTATGCATAGCTTATAAATTACTTGCAGAAAAAGGTACAGTGTACTATTCATGACTTCCTGTTCGTCTGGGTGTCTGGCTTGCCTGGCCTGAGGACAGGGGCTCCTGCACATGACCCTGAAGAGCACATCTGCAGAAGGCAGAGGAGTGCCACAGGGGGAAGAACAGGAGTGAATGCCAAAAACTACTTAAATTTTTTGGAATATATTCAAATTTCTATGACTAATTTCTCTAAAACACATTCAAAATCTTCCTCTAATCAACACAAGTATATAAAGACAACCAGAGAGCACACAGCAAGGCCATCTTGACACTTCACAGGCTCACACTGATTAGAACTGTTCTCCAAACACAGCGGCATTTAATTAGAAACCAGGGAGTTAACCAAGGGAGGAAGGAAGGGAGGGAAAAGAAAGGAAACAGTGTAGAACAGAAATGAACGAAAACAGGTAGCCTGTCTTTTTTCTTTCAGTACTGGGAACTGGATCCAGGGCTTTTGCACTGAGGGTTAGGGTTATACAGCTCAGCCTTTTCACTTGAAACAGAGTCTCGCTAAATTTCTCAGGGTGGGCTCAAACTTGTGATTCTCCTGACTCAGCATCCCAGAATGCTGGGCTTACAGACATGTACCCACCACGCCCAGCTATGACAAACTTTTTTTGTGTGTGTGCTGGGGATTGAACACAGGACCTTGTGCTTGCTAGGCAAGCACTCTTAACCACTGAGCTAAATCCCCAGCTATGACTGTAACTTTTATTAAACTGATATAATTAACAGCTGACAAGAAGTGAATATCTAAAGCATATACCTCGACCTCAGTAGGCAGCAGCACCTAGGGATTACTAATTAGAATGTGTACCTGTGTGTCCCGCCAGCTCACGGCTCACACGCACGTTCCCTTCGCGGGTTTTCAGGTTGTAGATGGAGCAAATGTTGTCCAGGCCGCCACAGGCTACATAGTTCCCAGAGGGGGCATAAGCACAGGTCATGACCCAGGAGGAGCGCAGGGGGATGGCGTGCACCTAACAACAGACACAGACAAGCAAACACTGTCTCATTCACTAGCTGGGCAAAGCAGCACATGCCTGTAGTCTCAGCCATTCTGATGCTGAGGCAGGAGATCTCTTCAAGTTAGAATCAATCTAGGCAACTTAGCAAGACCCTATCTCAAAAAAATGAGCATTAACTACTGACACTATGATTCTAGTTTATAAAACAAGGGCCAAAATTAGAAATTTTTTTTGAGAGACATTTACATGTGACTGCTCATGTGCGTGGAAATCCAGCGGTACGTACTGTAACACCAATTTAATCTGTCCTTTACTAAAGTCACAACTTACATTAGGTAGGCACTTAACAGCAGTGTCTCAGCACAAGGCCCTGAGTTTGACCTCCAGCACAAAAACAAACAAACAAACAAACAAAACAAAACAAAAAAACCAGCAGTGTCTCCTAATCAATGAGCCTCTCAATCAAGATGTACTAAAGGAGAACACTGCATTAGCATGTCAAGATGGGTATGAACCCATCTAAAAAAACAAAGTATTTTTATTGTCAAGCTGGACATCATCAATCCTGTACACACCCGTTTGTGCTGTAGATAGGAGATAGGTTTGCTGGAATTTCTTTCTTTCTTTTTTTTTTTTTTTGTGCTGGGGATCAAACTCAGGGCCTTCTACCTATGAGGCAAGCACTCTAACCACTGAGCTAAATCCCCAGCCCAACGTTTGCTGGAATTTCTGCAACTTTTTATACACTTAATATTGTTTAGTAAGATACAACCCGTTTAGACCATGTTCCTATCTGTTTGGACTGATGACAGAGCTTTTCAATACAAGAGAAGCTTGGGTTAAATTTCTGTTTGGTAGCGCTGGGGCCTGAACCCCGTGCCTTGCATATGCTAGGCAAGCCCTCTGCACTCCTACCCCCTGGCTTTTTTGAGACAGGGTCTCATTACGTTGTATAGGCTCACTTCAAATTCCAGGGCTCCAGCAATTCTCCTGCTTTGGCTTCCTAAGTAGCTGGAATTATAGGCAAATACCTTTTTGTCTAGCTAAATTTCAAATATTTTACTTGAGACAATGACAATCAAGCCCAAAGCCTTGTGCATGCTAAGCAAGCACTCCACCTCTGAGCTATATTCCTGGTCTTAAGCTAAATTTTAAAAACAATTGAACTTACCCTTAAAGTATAAAGCCTCTCAGATTATCTCTTGTGAACAACTCTGGTAGTAACTAAATGGAAAGTTGTACTTCTGCATACTTCAAGTAAAACACAAAACTTCCCAGACTGAGCAGAGCAGAAGGCAGTTCTCCTGGACACCTTAAGGAGGCACCGGGCTCCTGGCCCTTCCACCCCCACAGGCCCCCATAGGACCTCCCTCACACCCACGTCCACCCCAGGGTGCTGCAGGAGGGTCCCAAGCAGCTCACCTTGTTTGTGGTGTAGCTGTCCCAGATGATGAGTTTCCCATCCTGGGAGGCACTGACCAGGAGCCTGAAGGACAGACGAGAGCAACTGTCAGCCCCACCGGCCACAGAAACCTTACCAGGGAAGCCAGCAGGAACCACAGCATTGGTGACTCCTGACATGTAAATGTGAGACAACTGCTTGAGAGAAAGCACACCTACTTACAGGAAAAAAAGAACCTGACATTAGGTCAACTGTGCAAGCCCAGAAGGAAGCACAGCCACAGGTTACAATCGGCCCGGAGAGCCTGGAGCTCCACCCCTGCCAGGGACATAGCTGCTGAGCCTGCCCGATCTCCCGCTGCACAACCAGTTGAGGACACAAAGACCTCACACGAGCCAAAGGGGCTACAGAATGTTAGCCTGCAGTTTCCTGTGCCATTCAAACACAGAGAAGCCTGGATGCAAGGAATTAAAAAGCTGCTGGACATTCTGCACTCATGAAACATTTACCAACTAAAAAGCCCCATGGAACTTCCCAGGCTGAGCCAAAACTGGAACACAACTCTCCAGAAGCAGGAGGTGGCACCGGGTACACCTCTGGCAAACAGACTGACAACAGCGCCACCGTAAATAATCAGGACCGTGTTCTTGCTCCAGGCAGCTGTGCTAAGGTTAAGAGCTGCATGTGCATTGTAGAATTGGACAGGACCCAAAGGGCAAAGGAACTGAGTTCTTAGGAGAGCAGGCTGGGTCACCAAGGGTCAAAAATACCCTTTGAAGGCCAGAGCACAGAATGTGGGTTTGAGCTGGGTGTGGTGGTACACACCTGTAATTCCAGCACTCAGGAGATTGAGGCAGGAGGATTGCTTTGAGTTTGAGGCCAGCCTGAACTACATAGCGAGACCCTGTCTCAAAAAACCAAAGTTGGGGGACTGGGGATTTAGCTCAAGGGGTAGAGCACTTGCCTTGCAAGTGCAAGGCCCTGAGTTTGAGCCCCAGTACTCCCTCTCAAAAAAAGAATGTTGAAGAAGGGGTAAGACACTGTCAGCGTGATAAATAATAACATGCATGTTTTCATCTTCAAAATTTTAATCAAAGCACGCAGGTTTTACCATTTCAATTGGAAGCATATTTTGCTCCACGAAGCTCATGAAAAGCTTGAGTGAAACACAATTTTGGTCACCTTTGACAATTCTAATCAGAATTTCTGTTTTGATACCAGGAGTCAGTGTATTTGGTAAGGAATAAAACCTTAGTGCTTTGTTACAAAACTTATCACAGATCTAAACTAGACTCGGGTTCCAATTTTTTTACTTTTCAGATACAATTTTATTTATTTTGGTGCTGAAGGTACAGTCTCAGGCCCTCTGCCTACACAGCTGCTCTCCAACCCTGACCTGGCCCCAGCCTGCCAGGGACAAACTCGGCAGTACTGGGTACTGAGCCCTAGGCCTGCACACCGCCATGACCCTGGCCCTTTTTTGTTTAGAGACAGGGTCTTGCTAAGTCACTAAATTGCCAGGCTTGCCATCTTCCTGCCTCAGCCTCCCAGAGTGCTGGGATTACGATGGGTGGGACCACCACACCCTGTTCCTCCAATGCCATTATTAATGCCACTCCTCCGCATCCAGGTTCAACTGCCTACACCATGTACTGTACTCAGCTGTCTGCGGGCCAGGGGGTCACCTCCAGCAGTCCCCGGACAGAGAGCTTAATAACTGCTGACTATAGGGGTCAGGGCAGTGCTAAGCCGGGTACTGATCCCTGAAAGGTGAGAGAAGATGTACCTCTAATCCCAGGCCAGCAACGGCTGGGTCAAGGTGGCACATTCACCCCCTAAACCTCTCCCTGCCTAGGATCGGTCACCCAGCTGCCCCTACCAGAGGCAGGAGTGGCCATACCAGGTTCCTCACACCCCATGCCACAGCCACATCCAGAGAGGGGGCTCTCACTTCCAGGTAGAGACTTCAGCAGACTTAAGAAAGGACAGAAAACCAACATTAACCTAGGTGGGGAATGAGTACCTCGAATCTCACTAAAAGCAGAACTTTAGTGTTAATAGACCTATTAACACCCACATTCAAAACATGTGCACAAACAAACTGCTCTCATCACCATGACAGATGGCAAGCAGCCTGAGCCACACAAAATAAAGTAACCCGCTCAAGAATTAGTCTGGAGTCAGGAAAAAGAACCTTTGATTTCTGTGGTGCTGGGACTGAACCCATGGCCCCAAACACACTAGGGAAACACTGCCACTGAGCTACATACCATTCCCTGTGACAGTGTCTTCCTATGTAACAACCTCTGTCTACAAAGGCAGCAAATACGAAGATGAGTACTTGGGGAAAACACATGACAGAAAAACAAAACCCCAAGCAGCTATTCTGGACTTTAGAGGTAGCCTCTGGTCTACTCTGAAACATGACTGATGAGAACAAGTAATTCCCAAAGACTCTGCATAGCAGGGGTCCAGTTCCACACAGAGTTTTGGTTTTCATTGTGATCATGCATTGTGAAATACACTTGTCCAGTTGAAAAGGCAGTAATACAGTTGGGGTGGCGGTGCAGGCCTGTAATCCCAGCGCTCTGGGAAGCTGAGGCAGGAGGACTTCAGGTTCAAGCCTGGTGCCTGAGGAGAGCACACTGCTCAGGGAGCCAAGCCCGGGTCCAATACGCTGCTCCATGTCCTGTACTGTGCAGCTAATGTACCCACACATGGAGGCCACATCCTGTTTGTTACCCTCTGCTGAAAATCCCAAGATGGATGGGTTAGTAAGAACATTGTTTTTCTTGTTTTATGAATTTCTGCTAACTTCACTTACTTATTTTGAATGACAACACATTTATTTATTTAAATACTTGCAAATTTTGGGGGGTATGCAGGACCAAGGGCACGTTAGATTAGCATTCTACCACAAAGCCGCAGCCCCAACTTCGTTTAACTTTGAGACAGAGTCTTACTAAATTGTCCAGGTTTGGGCTCAAACTTGTGATCTTCCTGTCTCATCTTCCCTAGTAGCTAGGATTATAGGTGCGTGCTACCATATGCAGTTAAAAGTTCACTTTTCTCTAGCTTATTTATTCCATTATTTATTTAGAGACAAGGTCTCATTATGTAGTTGAAGAAGGCCTTGAACTTGCCACACATCCCAAGTTGACTCATTCATGATCCTACTCTCTTAGCCTTCCAAGTGCTGGGATTCCAGAACTGCACCACCCTGCCCAGATGACTGACTGACTGACTGACTTTTTCTTTCTTTCTTCATTCATTTATTAATTGGGTGCTGGGGATTGAACTCTGGGCTTTGTGCTTGCTGCCCAGATGACTTTTATTTTAATGGAAACGGTATGCATTTGTAAGGTTCGTGTTTACATCGCAGAATGATCGAATCAGGGCATGAACACAGCTACCACTCCTCACGCTTATTTATTAATCTCTGTAGTGGGAGCATCCGGAATGTATTCTACGCTGGGATGTGGATCAGCAGTAGGTACAGTGCTTGTTTAAAAGTATGAGGCCCTCAGTAAAAAATACTTAAATCAAATCTACCTTTCAGAATTTTGAACACCGGCATCCACATAGAGATCTGAGACCCACACCTCTGCCTACTGGAGAGCACACAGCCCTCCTCCATCCTGACCACCATGGCATCAGCGCGTCGCGCCAGTGCTCATTTGCACGCCAATCGTATGGGGGCCTGTACAGAACAAACTAAAGATAGAAGCTTTTGTTCTCCAGCTGTTTACACTCTAAAGCAGACAATTTCAAGAACAAAAAAAGCCCAGCAGAAAATTCCACTCTGACAATTGAACATGAAAAAAATACTACTCAAAAGAGAACTATCAAGACTCATGCTAGGTTAAAAGAGCATGTTTTAGTAATATTTTATTTAATTATTTGGATGGCAAAGGCAAAAGAGACAGACCTTCTAGCATCCTCTGAAAGATGAGGGGAAGAGTCCAGCAGACTGTACCGAAGAGGAGGAGGCAGGCTGAGCCACCAGCCCAAGTCAGGCATGGACAGGTAAGTGGTGCTGATAGCAAGGACAGGGGTACAGGCCCAGGGAAGGACGAAGGCTGAGCAAGGGGGAGAATCCCAAGTGGGGACCAGGAGCCTGGAATGGAGTACTTATGACCCAGGCAGGGAGGTGGGGAGAGCCGATCCATCTACAGGGCACTTCATATGCCTGCCAGGCAAGGCCAAGGAAGAGACCAACTTGGGGCCTCACACCACTGCCTGAGATGCTCAGCCCCTCCAACCTCCAGTGTTCTAGTCAAGGTCTAGGCACTGGGCACCACAGAGCAGGCCAAGGGCACACAGACTATGTCCCTGAGGTCATGTGAGCAGTGTGCAGCAGAGCTGACAAAGCCAGATCCAGCACAAGCAGGACTCTGTGGTGAAGAGGACTGCACAGCTGGCCAGTGCACCTATGAACTTCTCCCATGGCTGCCTGGCACCCCACCCCAGGAAACACAGCAGTCCACACATCCACTGGGCACTGCATGCTGTGTAGCATGTACCTGGAGTCCGTGCCCCAGTGCATGGCGTAGATCTTGGCCAGGTGTCCCCTCAGTGTCCTCCTGGTGCGCATCTGGATTCTTCCCACTGGGTCGATGTTGTTTGTGATCTTAAAAATAAAGAGTTACGGCTGATTATCACTGGTGAAGAAGCAACTCGACTTGCAGCTCTCCTGACCAGCTGGGTCCATGGTGGGCCCCTCCGGGCCAGTGCTCTGCACCTAGCCAGCTGCAATCCTCTCCAGGTCTCTGGGCACTCTCTTCCCCTCACATGCAAGTGGCGCAGCATCAGCCCTCATGGGCCCTGCCTCTCTCCTCATTCTTGCTGGGCCTCGGGGCCTGGTTCCCATAAGGAACCCACAGTTTTGAGCAGCAGCTGGCACATTAGTGTTGCACAACCTTCCCTGTAGTCTAGCTCCAAACATTTCCATCACCTTTGAAAGAGCCCCACATTCACTAAGCAGCCACTCCCATTCTTCTCTCACCTGTCCCCGGGCAGCCACACAGCTCTCCCTGTGTCTATGAATCTTCCTGTTGTGGATATTTTCTGTATAAAATGCACTACCCTTTGAGCCTGGCCTGTGAGGTTCACCGTGCATGGGTCTTCACCTGCTCCTTTTCACAGCTGAGTAATAATACTCCACTGCGTGTACACACCACAGTCCACACAGGCCCCACTTCTCAGCCACTGTGAACAATGCCAGAGTGAACATGGTACACGGCAGGCTCCAGCAAACCAGTAGTTTTGTTTTCTGGGGTTTCAGTAACTGAAGGTCCAAAACTATGAATTGGAAAAGTTCGCCTGGAGCCAGGTCACATCACCTTGTTCTCCTGGTCTCATCCTACATCTCACGAGGAGAAAGGGGAGGGCTGTGTGGTGACCCTCTGAGACCAGAGTGCACGTCTGTGTCCACCTGTGCTGCAGGACACTGCTGCAACTGCAGTGCTGGGTGACCCAAAGTGCACAAGTGTGAGCTGCCCCAGCTGCTAGCATTACCACCTGTCTGTACATTAGAGTACCACCTAGAGAAGGCTGTGAGCCCCACTGGAGGTCTCGGAATGCATCCTGTCCACATGTCTGTGGGCAACCAGTTTTCAAAACTGAAAACCAGTTTTCAAAACTTCCAGGCATATCTGGCAAAAAGTTTCTGGGTCATATGGTAATTCCATGGTTGACTTTTTGAGGAACTGCCAAACTGGACATTAAAAACCAAAGTTCTAAGGCAGATTCTGCCATTGAGAGAAGGGTCAAATTATCGTACTTTAAAACAAGAACAGAACTCTTTAACAAGAGGTAATTCTTTAAAGCTAGAGACACACTGTTTTCATCTAAGGAGAAAAAAAGCCCATTACTCTTGCCTATTACCAGAATGAATCTGAATGCAATATCCCCAGGAGCCCTTGGTCTCCTGGGGGGACAGGGGACAGGCAGAGCACAGCTGAGTGCAGAGCCCCAATGGGTGGCTTCACAGCACACCTGCTTCTTACCTGTGAGAGAGTTGCATCTGCACATGCTTTCCGAGCATCCTAGGAAATAATGACAAAGTGGTGTCAGTCATGATCCAGACATTCACTCCCAAGCCCTCACACATGGAAGTTTCAGAGCCCCAGCCAAGAGGAAAAACAGTGCCCAAGGGTGGAGCACTCTACTTCCCTTCCTCTAACATCCCCAGCCCACGGCTGCTTGTGACTGTCCAGGCCCCACTGCACACACAACGGTGCTTAAGCCCGGCTAAGCCTGCATACCCTCATCAAACCAGCAAGGACCCAGGACCCCAGAATTGCAGGCAGCACTCTGGCATGAATGAGGAGGCTGCGATGGGTGCCGCTTTCCCTCAGACAGCCACACTGACCTTGTCTTCTCAACAGGGGCAGAGCCCAAAGCCAGCCAGCTCTAAGACCAGTTGTTCAGGCCAAAGAACTATTCCTTTAGACAGTACTGACTAAGGACTTTGTTTTCAATGCTAAATTGGAATTCAATAAAGAGACAAGGCATCTGGAATTCCAATGAGACTTTCTGGCCCTTGCTATATGATCATCAATCTGTGCTCTCATTTAGACAAATTAGGGAAGCAGGTGAGAACTGTGAAAGATACACCGTGCTAACTCAAGTTGTTTTCATTACCAAGAAGGCATCGAAGGAACTAGAAAAGCCCTAAAATCTCAAATTAGTACCTATTTTTATAATTAAAGACATCTGTGGCTGGGGAGTTAGCTCAGTGGTTAGAGTGCTTGCCTAGCAACTGTAAGGCCCTGAGTTCAATCCCCAGCACCAAAAAAAAAAAAAAAAAAGATATTTGTAATGAAGGAAAATAATAGCTTAAAAGGTTCAAAGTTTGGGTGGACGCATAATTCAAAGGACTTATGACATTTGAGTAAGAGAATGTTTCCATTATGCTGCTCTCTGGCCTCCTGCTTTACCACAGCAGCTTTCACAGGACAGTATCTCTCACAGCCCTTGCTCTCAGGTGGGGTGCTCCTACCAGGTGTCAGGGACAAACTGCTTCACTACAGATGATTCTTCTTTCAGGAAACCAGCAGGGAGAATTATAAACTGGTAATAGGGAAACACATTGAGCTTACCATTACCGTGTAGATATGCCTATCCTCTAAAGTCTACTTTCTTCTTCAACAAAACTGTTATTAATGATTCTGCTCATAATTAAAACATAAAAATCAAGTAATCAAGTATTTCTCTATTAGTAATAAAATCTGGAATGCTTGGCTGGATATATAGCCCAGAGGTAGAGTGCTTGCCCAGCCTGAATGAGGTCCAGGGTTCGATCCCCAGGACCACTAGAAACACTGGTGTAAACTGGATATGGGAGATTCACAGCAGCAAACCTTTTTGTGAGTTCTTCCTGCCAAGCATTAATCTTTTGCTTCTGATTTGAACAAATAACAAGAATTTCTTAAATAGAGAAATAAACTGAGGCTTTAAGAAGCTTCATCCTGGCTAGTGCCTGAATATGCCTCAGGACCTGCCGAGCATGAGGGACACCCAAGGTGGCCAAGAGCATGCCGCCCTCACTGTGGACATGTGGGCAATACGGTGTGATGTTCTCAGAGCGACCCCTCTTCCAAGATGGAGAAGAGGGGTCCTGTGCAAAGGCTGGTGGCTGGAGACCAACCCTGCCACTGCGCGGACTCGGCTCCAATGCCAAGGCCCAGGCAGTGAGGGATTTACCCCATGACCCGCCAGCCAATCTCCCGAGACCCACGACAGCACACACAGGCTGTGCCTCATCGTCTAGGCCCTGCTCAGCCTATGGCCTTGGACAGCTCTGGATGCATGTGGTGCACATCTGGCCACTGTGGAGGGAGCTGGGCGTCCCCTGCATGTGAGGCTGCCATGTCCTAATGAGCATGCCGTGGAGAGCCCATGTTTCCTCAATAACACAATCAAAAGAAGAACTGAAAGGTCCTTTGGGGTCTTTCAGCTGAAAAAACAAATCTAAGAAAGAAACAACTCAGAATCACCAGCCACTTCTTATTTGATTCACTATGCTCTGCACCCTTTAACCAGCATTAGAAACATTTTCATTCTTTCTTCCTTCCTTCCTCTCCCTTTCCTCCCTCTTTCTTTCTCTTGCAGAACTAGGGACTGAACCCAGAACCTTTGTACTCACTAAGCTACATCTGCAGCCTCTCCCCTACTTTTTTTTTGGACAGAGCCTAAATCACTAAATTGCCCAGGTTGGGCTCAAACTTGCAATCCTCCTGCCTCAGCCTCCAGAGTGCTGAGATTACACGCCAAGGGCAAACTCTCAAAGGTCTAGCTCTCCCTTGTGCATACTGAGCAATAGCAGGTCTTTCAAACATCCAGGTGTAAAATTCTTACAACACAGGATTATTTTTGTTAAAATGATTGTTGGGTGCTTCCTTCTCCAACCCCCAAAAGGGTCCCTAAACATGTGATAGGCTGTTTAAAAGAAAATAATTAGCCTTTACATGGCACTTAGAAAAATAAACAGTTGTCCAGAGATGTACTTAATGCTGTTAACTTCTTGGACAGTGTGACTCTGAAGGATAGCAAAAATCTTTCAGATGATAATGAAATCAAAGAAAAAGCTCTTTCAAATAAATGATGCCCCAACTACACTGAATACTGGGTTTTTCCTGAGAACCCACCTCCCTTTGCCTTGCTCTTCATATTAAGTCAGAACAGATACACATACTTGTACTAAATACTTCTCTGTAAAATGCTCAGAAAAGTGGAGAGAGAATTATTTCCTTTTGGATCTTCTTCTTCTTCTTCTTTTTTTTTTTTTTTAAAAAGATCATGGCTGAGAGTGGTGGTGCACGCCTATAATCCCAGCACTTGGGACGCAGAGACAGAAGGACTGCCACAAATTTGAGGCTAGCCTGGACTACATAGAGTTCAAGGCCAGTCTGAACTACACAGCAAGACCCTGTCTCAAAGACAAAGAAAAAAAAAACAAAAAAAAACAAACTCATGGATTCTGCAATTTAACATTATATATCAGTCACAGATTAGAATTTAATGCTTAGGATTATGGGCACAGCTCTGTGCTAGATCCCAAGCACTGCCAGAAGGAAACAGAATGGAGGGAGGGAAGGAGTAAAAATTTCTAATGTTTTAGAATTCTGTCAGAGTCAATCTTTGAATGTATTCTTAACCAGAAATTTCTGATCTAACAGTCCTTTAAAAGTTGTAGGTTCCAATAATCAAGGGAACATTACCTTTCAAAATTAATTAAAAAATCAGGCACACCTAAAATACTACCTTTTTTCTGTTTCTGTCAATATCTCCCCCTTTTAAAAGCATCCTTTCCTCCTTCCTCTTAGCAGCCATGCTCTTTGGGGAGGGCAAATATCATCTCCAACACAGTGATCACAAAAGGTTCAAAAAGCTAATTCTCAAAATGAAGACAAAAAGTGCAAGAAGATCTTTATGAATTACTATGGAAATATTTCATATTCATTCAAGTTTTAATATGCAACACAACAAAATCCTGAAAACAACACTTACTAGGCCAAATATCTGGATCTGTAATTAATACACACTGAGCCAATCAAAGTTCACTTGTAGACTGGTGTGGTGGCCTACACCTGTAATTCCAGCAGCAGTCTGGGAGGCTGAGGCAGGAGATTCACAGGTTTGAACCTAGCCTGTGCAACACTTAACTCTAGTGTTTATGTTGTTTTTTTGGTACCGGGGATTGAACTGTGCAACACTTAGGAGACCCTATTTCTTTTCTTTTCTTTTTTTTTTTTTTTTGGTGCTGGGAATCGAACTCAGGGCCTTGTGCTTACAAAGCAAGCACTCTAATCACTGAGCTAAACCCCCACCCCCGGAGACCCTATTTCAAAATAAAAATTAAAAAGGGCTGAGGATACAGCTCAGTGTGTTCAATCCCCAGTATTTAAAGAAAAAAAGTGAGAAGAGAGAGACAGACAGGAAGAAAAGGAAAGAGAATAGAAAGGAAGATTCCTTTTCGATGTAAACCCTGAGCACTGCCCTGCCACCCACCCTCCCTGTGGTGGGCAACTTCTGCCCTGACCCAAGTGCAGCAGAGCCCAACACTGCTACGCACTCTGATCTGGTTCTTGAGCTGCTCGGCCTCCTGCCGTAACTGGTCAAGCTCACTCATCCTCAGGTCCTAGTGCTCTTGACACCACCAGAGAATCCGGGATCTGAAACAGACATAGCACAGAAAGCACTAAGCGAATGCTGGGTGATACGAGGAAGAGATAAGGGAATCAACTGAAGGCTTGAAGCTATGGGTCACATTATAAATCAGAGACTTTCTCCTTAGCACCTGTTGGAACTTACATTACCAACAGCCTGAGGCTGGGGTAATTAAAGAGAGCTGTCATTATTCACTGATTGTGTATAGTAGGACGATGTCTAGGAATGACACACTGCTAGAAACACTGGGGTGGGCTAGAGAAACACAACGCTGTTAAGAAGCAATTCTCAGGTCAGGATCTAGTCTCCCCATAAACCAAGAACATGAGATTCACATTTATAATGGCTGCCACACAAAACCCCAGGGGTAATTACCTTATGAGAGAGCTATGAGGTAGCCTGTCAAACTAGTCCCATGAATGTCTACACAGCAACCCTGAAAGAACACGAGTGGCACCCAGCAGTCCTCTGTGCCCACTGAATGAGGCCCTGGGGCCCCAGGAAGCTCAGAAACACCTCATTCCTTCTAGGTACAGGCTGCGTCTGGCCGCTGTGGGCCCCACAGAGCCGCCCATGTCAGGTTGAGAGGCTCTCCAAATCAGAGGCAAAGAAAATTGCCCCGTTAAAGGAGAGACTTCTTTTCCCCTAGAGGATGTGACAGATGGGGATGGCATTTTTGACAAAGATCTCAGCTGATAAGTCAGGTTTGTTTTTTTTTTTGATAAGTCAGTTGTAACGTAAATATGACCAAAGCACCACAAAGTGAAGATGAAATTATCAATATTTTAACCACTTAAGAACAGAATTAGCTCCCAGACAAAACATGGTTTATGAGAGGACCTCAATTTTCCATGCAAATTGTCACGCATATATCAAGTATCTAATTAACAATAGTTATTTTCTTGAAATTGAAACATATCTGGGGGAAATTATCTGGAAGATTCAAAAAATTCAGTTGCTAAAGTTCCTAAACTTTCCTATTCTACATAAAAGTACCCAAAAATCACTACGCCAGCCACATTATCTATTCCTGACATGCACGTTTTGATAACAACAAAACCTCTTCCAGCTGAAGAAGTGCAGTGGTCGCCCTGCCAGGAGGGGCAGGGAAAGGAGAGGGTGCACTGGGCTAAGTGCTGAAGGCAAGAAATTTTCACAGGATGTCAAGGGCAGCTGCAAACCACAGCTGCAGCCTGAAGCAGGGTCCCCATGCACAGAACAGGGCTGATGTGGCTGCTGTCTGGAAGGCAGGGTCCACAGTGACACTTCCAGGAGGAGTTCTGAGCACCACGCTGGTTTCCAAAGGCACCCTTGATTGGATGTTTGAAGCATGGGGAAAGTGTCACTACAGGAGAAGGCCACAGGCCCCCTGGACACACAGAGCATTGCTGGCATTAGATGAGAGCAATATGACACAGTAGGGACAGTTTCCTCTCACAGGAAAAGACTGGCTAATTCTCTTCTTTGGAGACAGAGTTTCATTATGTTGCCCAGGCTGATCTCGAACTAGTCAGTTCAAGTGATCCTGCCTCAGTCTCCTGAGCAACTAGGGCTACAGGAGCATTCCACCGCACTTGACTCTTATTATTTAGTTTATAAAGTGTGAGGACTGACATTTACAGGTGTTGCTGTGAGAGAACACAATACCAAGAGAATACAAAATGACATTTCAAATGGAAAGCTATGCTGAACTGTCCATGTCACATGCTTTCTGCCTCACCTGTACTTCAGGCGAGGTCAAGCTTACAAGTGCAGCAAGGTCACTTAAGCAACCATCAGAGTCACTCTCAGCTGTAACAAACCCCCCACCCAGCTATATAGAGCCAACCTGAGGAAAAACAGCAGCTAAAGCTCTTACAAGGAAGAAGTCAGGAGTTCTATTTATTCAACAAGCGCATGGTGTCTGCTTCCAAAGAAACACTGGAAAACTCAAGTAGCTTTGTCAGCATGGCCGAAAGCAACAACCTCATAGGACCCAGGTGAACATAAGGAGCTTCCTGTGCTGCCCAATTGCCATCCCTCTCACTCCAGTGGCTGGGGAGCCCTGCATATAAGGCAACTGCCATGGCAGATGGGTGACTGCTGAACATCACAGAACAACGTTTGTATTACAGAAGAATGTTTAAGTGACAGTCACTCAGCTGTATTGCCTAAGGGTAAAGAGTTTACTAAAAACCAAGCCATGCTCCACCCTTTTTTGGGGGGGGAGGTGCTGGGGGATTGGACTCAGGGCCTTGTGCTTCCAAGGCAAGCACTCTAACCACTGAGCTAAATCCCCAGCTGTCATCCTTTTTTATATTTGCTTTGCTTTTTTCTCAATTTTCAAATGTAGTGCTGTATATTTTTACAATACACAGTAAGTACATTCATTGCGGGGGAGTCAGCATATATATGTATACCACATCTTGATCCTTTGTACTTCTCCTTTCCCTCCCAATTCCACCACCCCTAAATCCCCTCCCCATCCCTTGAAAGAACACCCTTTGGATTCACTGATCTACTCTATTTATTTATTTTGTTTTTTTGCGACAGGGTCTTGCTATGTAGTTCAGGCTGACCTTGAATTCACCACATAACCATTGCCTCAAATTCATGGCAATCCTCCTGCCTCAGTCTCCCAAGTGCTGGGATTACAGGTGTGCACCACCATGCCTGGCTATCCTACTCTCTTTAAAATGAAAAGCACCACTTAACTCAGTGACCTTAAAGAATTTCACAGTAACACCAATACTTTAATGTTTAGTGACAAGCAAAAAGTACAGAACCAGACCTGTTTCCCTCCCTAGTGGCTAGCAATGCCTTTTGATTACAGCTCCCTTCACAAGCAGTAAGTGCCCATGGGTCAGGAGAGACTCAAATTCTGTGTGAGTGCATTTTTAAGAAAAAAGATATTCCTATTTCTACTACTAATAAAATAAGATTCCTATAAGATTCTCTTTAATCCATGCACAGAAGGGTGAGAAACAGAAATCCCTTGTCAGGCAATTAAATTGGGCAGGGGAGCATTTTGAGACAAGGTCTTGTTATGTAGCCCAGGCTGGCCTTGAACAAGGCGGTCCTCCTACCTCAGCCTGAGTGCTCGGATTACAGGTATGCACCACCATGCCTGGTTTGCAATTAAAATTTTTAACACAGGGACTAGAGGATATAATTTTTAAAGGTTTGAATGTCTGACAATGGAATTTTTTTCTCACTGGTCTACGTATGTAATAAAAATTTTAAAAACGTAAATAAATAAAACCCAAAAGGGGTCTTATGGATGAACTCACACTGCTCAGAACCACCCTGGTGATGCACTTGTGCCCCAGGAGCCAGGACGAGGGGCAGGCTGGGCAGCAATGCACAGAGGGGCCCACAAGGAAGCAGGCAACTTGGGCATCCCAGGAGCTGGTGTCCTTCGGGCTGCCTGAGTCAGCCTCACTGTGTGTGTGGGGTGGGAGGCTGGGGACAAGGTGCAGACTGGCATGAAATGTGCAATGCTCTTCTGGGCAGAGATGGGACCAAGAGCAAGGCTGCCCAGCACACGTGGCCCTCTGCAACAGCCAGCTCTGGAGAAAGACCCAGCAAGAGCGGGGTCTCTGTGTTTCACCATCTTCAACCCCCACACAGGCTTGCTCACCACTCACCCCCAGAGCTCACAGCTGTCCAGATGCTGCAGTCAAGGACTACCTGTATTCTGTTCTCTACATGTCTCAGTTTAGAAAAATTGCTAATGTTAACTTTATTGCTAAGAACAATGGAGCTAGACATGGTAATGCACCTCTGTCATCTTAGCACTTGGGAAGCTGAGACAGGAGGACTGCAAGATTCAGGCCAGCCTGGGCAACAAAGGGATTGCAAGGCCACCCTGCACTACACAGTGAGAAGTGCTCTTTAAAAAAAAAAAAAAAGTGAAAACACCACCAATAATTTGGTGGAATGCCTATTATTTAGTAAATGAAAACTAGAATACAAATTTGAATGCAGTAATTTTAGTAGCTTTAGTATATGTGCTGCCAAAGTGAGCACAATTTTAGTGGTTTTAGACTCCCATTTACATAAGACCAATAGCATTTTTTTTTTTTTTTTGGGTGCTGGGGATCGAACTCGGGTCCTTGTGCTTGCAAGGCAAGCACTTTAACCACTGAGCTAAATCCCCAGCCCCCAATAGCATTTTTATTAGAGCTACTGGCCATGTTTTTCTATTCAATCTTCGTAATATGGCTTATACTACTTTGAAAATTTAAATTAATAAATGTACATTTAAGAAATCTTACTTACATTTCTCTCCACTGTTCTTGTGCCCAGCCCTTCCACGAAGCCCCACTACCCGTCTGCCCTGCTACTGGGCAGACTCCTCTCCCCCAAGTGATGTCTGCATAAGCTCTGGCAGTGCTGAGGTCGCACTTTCCAGCCTAATCCACTAAGACAGGGCCTGCTGAGGTCTCAGGTCTGCGCTGGGTCTTATCTAGAACTTCTGTTCTGGAACTGCTTTCACAGAAAGTGCAGAGTTGGGGAAGAGGTCAATGCCAAGGATGCCAGAAGCTTGAGCCCCAGCACAGAGGATGGGGGGAGACACTGGTTTTCAACTCATCTGTGCTGAATTTAGAAGAATATAACATCCTTGCAAACCAAGCACCACACAATCCTTTCTATGAGAAGGCTTCACGCGTGCAGTGCAATGGGCTTTGATTAGGGCCTCTACCATTTCCTGACGAGCACATAGCGGCACTGCACTCCTCCAATCGTGACCCTGTGAACCAGGGTGAGAAAGGGCATGTCAGCATGCTCGAGCCCACAGCTGTTAGAGTCACCAACAAGGACTTTGCTAATGGCAACTGGAGTGTAGACAACAGAAAATAACATTGGAGTCTAGTTCTGCAACACAGGAAGTAGTAGGTCTCCCACCAAATTGCTTTTCCCTCTGCTGCAGACAGGAATGGTGTTACTGGTGTCAGGGGCTCACATGAATATCAAATGAGACCATGAGCCTGAAAGTGCTCTGTAAGCCTTCCCAGATTAAATACGAGGGGTCCCCTTCAGCAGAGCAACCTCGAGATCGATGGCTGACATCAGAGTGGAAGTCAAATGAATAAAAAGAAAACCGCCAGCTGGGCGTGGTGGCACACATTTGTAATCCCAGCACTCGGGAGGCTGAGGTAGGAGGAATACAAGTTTGACGCCATCCTGGGCTACACAGTGAGCCCAAAAAACAAACAAAACAAGACAAAACAAGACTGCTGCTCTTTTTTGTTTTTTTTGAGACAGGATCTCATTATGCAGTTCAGGCTGGCCTTGAACTCACCATGTAGTCCATGATGGCTTCAAACTCACAGCTATCCTCCTGCCTCAGCCTCCCACGTACTAGGATTACAGGCATGCACCACCATGTCCGGCAACACTGCTGTTCTTGACTGCGACACTTTCTGCACCAGTAGCAATTTTCACAGTCATACTTTAAGACCATAACAGTGCCTATGAAGTCACGCTTCCAAAAGTAAACCTAACCAAACCTCTAGAATCACGAAAGACGAGGCCCAAGTTCCACAAGATAAAGAGGCTATAGCAATGTACAGACCCTGGGAGACACTCTGGGACAGGAGTGGGTGGTTGGCTGGTCTTTCAAAAAAACTTCAGAAGGCTAAGGTATGGGTTAAGAGCCTCAGACAAATGCCACCGCAAGCCACAGGAGTCTGCACACAGGCAAATCCAACAGAGAGGAATCACGTATTAGGTGCAGTAATAGTACTGCATTTGTGCAATAACAGTACTGCATCTGTTAAAAAATTTCTTTAAACAATTTCTTACACCCATAAATACGTAAGAACAAAATGTTATTTCTGAAATTCGCTTCAAAACAATTTAAGGAGGGAAACAGGTGGGAGCGCATAGATAAACAAGATCAGCAGTGAGCTGGAAGGGGCTTTATTCTGCTGGTAGAATTCTTTATGCTACTTGTTAACATCTGTATCTGTTTCAAGTCTCCATTAAAAATCACTTAAAATGTTGGGGGCTTTGCATCTTGATTCCAAATCCAGATGTGCAAGCGGGGACAGAGGTGTGGCCAAAGTCCCAGGACTTGGGAGGCAGAAGCTGGGAGCCTACGTGAGTGCAGGAGTCTGACACCAGTCCAGGCAATGCGGGGAGATGCTGCATCAAGAGCAACAAGTAACTTGAAAATCTGAATGTCTGTCTCTCCTAGGAAAAGCAGAAATGCGGTCGGGTGCCAGAGGCAGGGGAGACTACTGCTCCTTACCAGATGGGGTGGAGGTTCTGAGTCCTCCACAGAAGCGCCCTCCACTGATGAGGGAGGGACAGAACCTGGGCATTTGCTGTGGAAGAACACCTCAAGGAAGGAAAGAAGGAAAGAAGACAGGGAAGAAGGGAGATTAAACAAAACTGGCAAAATCCTGCAAATTACTGAAGCTGGGCGATCATACAAATCCCATTTTTATGTCTAAATATTTCCTTAATATTTTGTTGTTGTTTAGAGACAGGATCTCACTATTTAGTTCAGGCTGGCCTTGAACCCAACGTGATCCTCTGCCTCAGCCTCCTGAGTCCTGGGGTACAAGCATGTGCCACCATGTCTGGCTACCTTAATACTTTAAAAATATATATATATTTTGGCATGCTTAACCACAGCACAACATCCGTAAGAAACGGGCCAACACATGTCAAGAACAAAATCTCCAACTCTGAATAATCTTGGCTCTAGAAACCTAAAGCCTTAGCACCCCAGGGCAGGTCCCACTGTGCTCTGACACTTCCTCCAAGGGCAACTGAGTGACTCCCACACTAGCCAGTTGGTTTTCAGAAGGACTCACTCAATCCCAGTACTTACCAAATTTGTTTGAATGTCTAAAATAGCCAACCTTAGGGCTATATATCCACATTTCAGATGTGACAAAGACTAGTATTCAAATCAGTGTGTTGGCACACACCTGTAATCCAGGCTGAGGCAGAAGGACCACAAGTTTGAGGACAGGGTGAGTCAGAACACTTGCCTACCTGTGGCAAGGCCTGGGTTGCCACCCCAGCACTGCCTCACCCCAAAAGCAATGGAAAGAAAGAAAAAAAGCATGAATATTCAAGAAGGTCCTTTAATTCTCCTCTCCCTCCTTGTGACATCTCCCATATCTACTGGTCGGTCCTCTTCCACACAGCTGACCTGGAGGTGCCCGCAGCTCTGACCTCCCACCAACTCTCTTCCCTCCCTCCCAATACTCTCAACTGATTCTTCCTCCCTGTACGTGGACCACAGTCTGAACACAACTGGAGGCCAGCATGAGCACCTGTGCTCATGAGCAGCATGGCAAGGGCCCAGTCAGGCAGCAGTAACCTGTGTTCAGCAGCTAAACTCCTGGATGCCTCCTGCTTTTCACCAAGCAGCACGGAGTCCTCAGACCCAGGCGTTCTACTTCCTGATCAAGCTCAGGTAGGGCTGAGTGCCAAGAACTATTTGTTCTTTTTCTTTCCTGGGGGGGTTGCTGGGGATCCAACTCAGAGCCTTGCACTTGCTAAGCAAGCACTCTACCACTGAGCTAAATCCCCAGCCCCTAATTCATTCTTTTTCAAAACTCAGCAGTGCCCTAGGTTTTCCTCTACAACACCTTATTCACTCTGTTCCACTTGTTGAGCACTTTACACAGGACAGAGGACACTGTGGCCTGCCCTCCGGGACCACACAGACTCTAGAGCAGTGAAGGCGAGCCTGTGGCACTCATGCTGCAGCAGGCTGCTTGTTATGATTGAAAAAAAGCTCTGAAAGGTTCACCACCACTGCCCCAGAAGAACGAAGAGCCAGCACCCATCCGAGGTGACTCATAGGACCTCTGGTGTCAGTGCCTGGATTTCAACACTTGGGAAATGCAGGATGGTCCACAGTTACCCCGGTCCCCAGTGTGACTCAGGAGCACCTATTCTGTGAGAGGATGTGGTGTCAGCTCATCACATGGTCCCCATGCAGGAGGATATCCCATTGGCATACACATGGGAAACAAGAGCCAAAGCACACAGGTTGGGTGTGCCGCATGCCTGTCATCCCAGCACTCTAGGCATGGAGGCAGTCTGCATTATCAAGCTCAGCTTGGGCAACTCAGCAAGACCCTGTCTCAAAATTAAAAAATTAATAAAGGGCTGAGGATGTAGCTCAGTGCAAAGGCCCTGAGTTCAAATGCCAGTACCACAACACAGACAGACCCGGAGGCTGATCAGGAGCCAGCCTAAGATTCATTGCTACCACCCAAAACTAAGATTTCAATTCAGATACCTACCTGCCAGTTCCTCTAAGCCAATGATGGCGAACCTTTTAGAGCTTTCAATGATACAAACAGCATGCTGCAGCACATGTGCTATAGGTTCGCCATCACTGCCCTAAGCAATCCATGACTGGTTGGTGATGGCGAGGGGACAGCAACAAGAAACTGATGGCAACTAATGCTCCCTCCCCGAGACTGGTCGAAGTGCTGAGACCTTCATACTGCAGCCTCAGATCATCTGCAGCAAGTGCTCTTAGTTTCTCCAATAAAAGAAATAATAATTTTATTAGTATACATTTGCAGTCAGTACATAATGATTACACTCATCATGGAAGGAAGCACCTTAAAATTGCTTCCTTCTCTGCAAGCTGTACATCCAGGTCTGACCCTAGCTTACATCTCTCTTCCAGCTAATCATTTCCCTAAGCCAGGATTAGTCAAGGAGAACACTAACATAATGTGTGAGCCACAAACATAATGGCTTTAACATTTAAAAAGTAAAATGAAACAGGTAACACTAATCTTAAAAAATATATTTAATTCAAGTCAGCACATCCTGTAATCCCAGCACTTGGAAGGCTAAGGCAGGAGGACCTCTATGAGTTGAGGCCATCTTGGGCTACATAGTGAGTCCAAGACTACCCTGAACTACATATTGAGACCCTGTCTCAAAAACACAATTAACTAATTAATTAGTCTAAAAGTAAGTAAAAAAGTTGGGGATATAGCTTAGTGTGAAAACCCTGGGTTTTAGTACTGGGGAAAAAGAGGGTTGGGGATGTCACTCAGTGGTAAAGTGCATGCCTAGCATCTGGAAGGCCCTGAGGTGGATGCCTAGTACCAGCAAAGAAAAGAAAGGTAAACTACAACAAAAAACTAGGTTACTAGTAAGAAAGCCTGGGCTGGGGTACAATTCAATAGTAAAACACATGCTTAGTATGCGTGGGGCCCTGGGTTTGATCCCCAACAACACACACGTACAAACAAAAACCCTGAAGAAATACAAATGTATTTTAAAAATGAATGAGTATTAATTATATATATGAAATTACCTTAATTCAGAAGTGCTTCTGATCTGGTCTCCAACACATGCAAATCTGTCTGTAACAAAGAGAGAGGGCTGTTTGTATGGTATTTGAGTTGTGATGAAAATGTTCCGTTTTGCTACCAGTTACATTTTAAGTAAGAGCATATTCATCAACCTCCTCTCTATTACAATGTCTCCCCCCAAACTGTTTCATTTAATACTACTGTAGCATTTCATTTTTCAGTGTTAAAAAGAAAAATCTGAATTCAACTTTTTATAAAAAAAAAATTCCCTAGAAAAGTCCCAGGGAAACTACCCTGAATACAACTGTAAGTGGGTAAGGTTAGAATCCTGTTACTAAATCAACTGTGATTCAAAAGGCTCCTAAGACCTTCTTGGCCCAGGCTAGGGAACCTGCTGTCAGTAGAAGATCTGGCCTGATTTCCTAGGGGGCCACTGGCTGGCTGGTCCCCAAGTCCTAGCCAGAGGGACAATTCCAACTCATGCCTCTGTGGCGTCCAGGACACAGTCTGAAAAGGCCACAGACCACAAGGGAGATGCTCGACTCCTCTGGACACACTACAGCCGAAAAGGAAATGTCTAATTCTAGATCACCCCTGAAACAGCTGCTTGTATTTTCCCAGAAATTAAGTTAGCTGCAAGTATGTAAGACAGTCCCCATGTAAACTGTGTGGAAAGATACTGGCTGTCTCACAGGTTACAAACTGCCTCTTCATCAACTCAGGAATATTACAGGCCTGCAGACGCATGCACACACACAGGTCTAGTGGTCAGGAAGTGTCAAAGAGCCAAACTGTGAATTTTAAGGCATCTCCTTAACAAAGTAGTTTATTTTTGGAATTATGCTGCTTATGTAAAAATAAGCACATACTTTCCTGGTAACAGAAGTAGGCATGGAAGGAAAATATTTCAAAAGTTTTTCAAGAAGTTAAACACAGGGGTTGAGGATTTAGCTCAGTAGTAGAGCACCTGGCTAGCAAGCATTAAGGCCCTGAGTTTGATCCCCAGTACCCCTCCCCCCAAAAAAAGTTAAACACAGAATTACCATGTGACATGGCAACTCTATTTCTAGGTATATATCCCAAAGAAGTAGAACAAAGATTCGATACATGTAGGCATCAGAATCCTAGCAGCTGTTCACTGGCCAGAAGATGGAAGCTACTCAAGTTCCCATCAAAGAGTGAATGGACAAACAAAATGTGGTCTAACCACAAAATGGAGTATTATCCAGACATAACAGGGAAAGAAGTATGGCTACTCACTCCAAAATTGATGAACTCTGCACACATTATGTTCAGTAAAGAAGCCAGACATAGTCACATAACACTGCACAATCCTGTATCTATGGAAGTCTGAAATAAGCAAATGCATCAAGGCAAGAATGCAGTGGTCACCACGGGCCTCATGTCAGGAGAGTGGCTCACTAGGTGGTCTCCCTGGGGATGATGGACACCTAGAATTAGGCAGAGGTGACGGCTATACAGCACTCCAAATGCACTGAATGCCAATGAATTGTTCTCTTTAAAATGGTTTAATCTTATGAGAATTTCACCTCAAAAAAGAAAATGTGGGTGTGGAGGTAGAAGTCAGGGAACACAAAAGATAATCAGTAAATGCAAACTCCTGCCACCTTCAAAAACCCTCACTGCAAGGCAAGGGCCCTCAAGCACAGTCCTGAGCTCTCACCTTGCCACCACTGACCTAAATATGGGTACAGCTGCTGGCAGTAGCCAGCAGTTGCTGGCTTGGCAGCACCCCTTCCCAGCTTGTAACCACTACTGGGTGTCCCCAGGAAGCAACCCTGGTCCCAGGAGTGAACTCCTCTAAAGTGAAGGCACAATGATCCCAACCTGTGAATGCAACTTCTTCCAGGAATGTTCCATAATAAGAGACACATAGGAAAAGAAAACTAGGCAGAAAAGTAAATCACAGAGGGCTGTGTGCAAGGTGCCTAGATTGCCTTCTGCTCAAGTCATTAAGCAAAGTTCAAATTCCATCTTCTCTCATGAAAGAGAGTAGGCGGCCACTGTGTGCATTGCTGATGTAGGAGCCCAAGCGGCCACAGGAACAGGAGAGTGATGG
Source organism: Hystrix cristata (assembly GCA_004026905.1). Taxonomy (NCBI): domain Eukaryota; kingdom Metazoa; phylum Chordata; class Mammalia; order Rodentia; family Hystricidae; genus Hystrix; species Hystrix cristata. The sequence goes on along the minus strand of PVJO010000044.1, from coordinate 302,467 downwards.
TGGCGCTCACGCCACCCACCCCCACAACCTAGAGTCACCCATAGCTGCACATACTCCAATCTGGCTGAAGAGGGGACCTCAGTGCAGGCTCTTCCACTGACTCTGCAGCCCACAGAATCATCAGCCCAAACCAGCAGCCTGCCCATCCTCCTTCTGAGAACTAGGGATTTCACAGAACCAAAGCCTACAGTGGAAATCTCACAACTACACCCACTGGGACCAAAGGTGCAGCAGAAAGGTGAGGTGCGGGGCCAAAGACCAGGAAGGCAGTGGGAGAAAGACCACTAGACTCACCAAGGTCACTCTACAGCTGTCTCTTTTGGTTTTTTGAGACAGGATCTCGCTATGTAGTCCAGGCTGGCCTCAAACTCATGGTGATCCTCTTGCCTCAGCCTCCCAAGTGCTAGAACTACAGGGGTGCACCACCACATCCAGCTTGAAGGCACTTCTTACAGGCCTGCCATGGATGTGGAAATGAGAGGTAGAATTAAGACTTTCTCTTTTTTTTGTGCCAGGGATCGAACTCAGGGCCTTGTGCTTGCAAGACAAGCACTCTAATCACTGAGCTAAATCCCCAGCCCCAAGAATTAAGACTTTCTGAGCCTCTACTTTATCTCTTTAGAAAGCCTGACAGATGTGGTGGCACACATCTGTAATCCCAGCCCTTAGGAGGTTGATGCAAGAGGAGTTTGAGGCCAGCCCAGGCTACATAGCATAGCAAATCTGGGGCCAGCCTAGACTATGGAGCAAGACCCTGTCTCAAAAAATGAAAACAAAAATGAAAAAAGTAAGCCATCAGAAAAGCTAGAGGTCAAAGGAGGAGACAGTAATAAATTAAAAAAAAAAAAAAAAAAAAAAAAAAAAAAAAAAAAAAAAAAAAAAAAAAAAAAAAAAAAAAAAAAAAAAAAAAAAAAAAAAAAACCGAGGCTAGGGATTTAGCTCAGTGGTTAAAGTGCTTGCCTTGCAAGCGCAAGGACCTGAGTTCGATCCCCAGCACCCAAAAAAAAAAAAAAAAAAAAAAAACCCGAAAACAAAACAGGCTGAAAGGACTAGGGTGTAGTCAATGACAGAACATGTGCTTAGCTTGAATAAGACCCTGGGTTCTATCTCCAGCACCAAAAGAAAAAAAGAGAAAAAGCTCCAAGAGTTTATAGGACCATATTTAGTCAAAATTTAAAATAATTGAAATTGTAAAAGATGTCAAGGTAAACACAAATTTATCGATTTTATGAGCTGACCCAGTATACACAAAATTCCTGAGTATTTCACACCTCACCCCTCCACCAATGCAGCTATTTCAGACTCTTTTCTCCTGGCCAGTCAGCAGCCTCTTGTGAGCCTGAGTCCCGCCATCCCATCGTCTGTGGGTGGCGGCTGCGCACACCTGCAGCGCAAAGCCTTTTTCCCGGCTATACTCACTCTCCTTTTCAGCATCTGACTGCAATGTGTCAAGGTGCTGAGTTTCTATATTTATTTGTGGTGCTTAGGGTTCCATTCTCTGAGCCTCACAGATCTCTACTGGTTTGTAGTTTTTGTTTTAAGGTCCTGGAGATTGAATCCAGAGTATCTGCACTAAGCTACATCCCCAGCCCTTTTTAATTTTGAGACCGAGTCTCACTAAGGTCACTAAACTGCCCAGGCTGGGCTTGAATTTCTGATCCTCCTGCCTCAGCCTCCCAGAATGCTGGGATTATAGGTGTAGCTGTTGGTTTGCATCACTGCTCTAGAGTCTTGGTTGGTTTGCTTCTTGTGCCCCAGGGTCTTGCCCTCTGCCCCTACTGTGGGCCTCCTTCCAGCTCCCCTCTGCCAGCCTACTACTAATCTGCTTTTCCACCCTACCTCCTTTCGTCTTCAATCCATCTTAAGCATCACTGCTTAATTTATCTTTCTGAAGGACAGTTCTGACATGTGACTCCTCCGCTCAAAAGTCTTGAAATACGCCTCCTACAGATAAAAGCCCAACGTCTAAGCTTAGAGCAATTTGATGCACTCTGCCTTCCCAATTATGTCCTGGGCCCTCCTCCCCACAGTCTGAGTTGGAAGCTCTAGGGAGGCCCAGCCCATGTGACGCTGGCGCCCTGCCAGATCTGGACTTGAGTCTCATGTGGAAATGCTGGAGATGCTTTTGTCTTGAAGAACTAGAGACAATTTTAAAAAGCAGAATAGTTGGTGGCCCACATCTGTAATTCCAGCACTCAGGAGGCTAAGGCAGGAGGATCGTTTAGAGTTCAAGGCCTTGGCCATACAGTGAGTTCAAAGCTAGCCTGCATTACAAAGCAAGACCCTGTCTCAAAAGCCAAAGGGGGGGGGGTGTGTGTGCAAAATAGTCCCGTATAGTGGAGAAAAGACTTATTTCTGAGACTTAGTAGCTGAAGACATGAGTATGTACTGTTTCCTGAAAAAACCCCACAAAACACAGGTGTTCTGACTTGGACATGCTTTTAGAGTCCTGCTCTAAATAACCTGTGCTCTGGAAGGGTGCAGGAAGAAGCAGGCACTACAGAGGCCTCGGATTCTCTGGGAATGACCAGGAGGTGCCTGAGAAGCCAGGCAAATGCATTTGAGAGGGGCTGTGGATTTAGCTCAGTGATTAGAGTGCTTGCTTTGCAAGCACAAGGGCCTGAGTTCGATCCCCGGCACCACAAAAAAAAAAACAACAACAACAACAAAAAAAAAAACAAGCATTTGAGAGCTGCCGCACTTCAAGCCTGATTTGTGTCAAGCACGAGCTGGGTAACAGGTACTCAGAGTGCGAGCCCACACAGGGCCACACTATGTGACCATACTAAGAGAGGACGAAATTTTATTATTCGTAAAGCACTTAACAAAATGGCCTCCATATGCAGGTTTGTATCTGTGGGCCTTCACCTACCTGCTCAGCAACCATCTATCAAGTCCCTACCACATGCCAGGCACTGCAGAAAAGGACTCACAGGAAACACGATGGCTCTTGCTGTTATGGGACTAACTTTGTAGTTGAGGACGGCATCAATAATACCTTTAATTTTGGTACGTTAGGTGCTGCCCACTGGGAAGGACAAACAAGATCAGACAAGAAGGCTGAGTAGGAGGGATGGGGGGTCTGTTATAAAGGTGTCCAGAGAAGGCTGCTCTGCTGTGCTGACATCCAAGCAAAGTCCCAAGGAGAGGTACAAGCAGGTGTAAAGTCCTTGATCTCTCACCTGCCTAAACTGCACACTGACAAGCTCTGCCACTCCCCTCTCTCAATGTGAGAGACAAATTAACTTTCCTGTCTCAATTCCTGGAATGCTTAGTCCAAATGCTATGGGTTTTCTCTCTTCATGGTATTAGAGATGGAACTCAGGGCGCCCCACACGCCAGGAAAGTGTTCTACCACCGAGTTACTCCCCGGCTCTTCATACCATTTTATTTTGCAGCAGGACCTCACTCAATTGCCCAGGCTGGCTTCAAACCTACAACCCTCCTGCCTCTGGCTGCCAAGCAGGTGGGATTACAGGTTTGCACCTCCACATCCAGCCTATTCCTCTCCAAAATTCAACTTTGTTGGTATAAAATATTCAGCCATAAGCAGGTGGGGGATGATCCACATAAAAAAGCTAAAATGCTCATGACAAAAGCCTGTCTTAAGGGGAGTGTACACATTTCCTTTTAGCCCTAGACTTTCCTTCCTAATTGAACTTTAAGCAAGCAAATATTCAAGTAGTACAAGATTTTTGGATCAAATAACTATTATTGGCCATAGGAATTCTCTGAGAAGCTTGCGGAATATAAGAAAACCAGGCTCTAACAATCAACACTCTATCATTCACAATGCCACAACAGGAAATCCCTAACCTGTCCCAGTTAGCCTGGGACAGGTTAACCATAACCTGGGTGAGGGAGCCATCTGGTGTTTACTTCCTGGGCTACAGGGGATAACAGGTAGTTTCCACACACTGGAAGGTGTGGTCTTGCTAACCTCCAGGGAGAAGCTGGATGGGCGGGCAGGAAGATCAGCAAGCAGGGAAGGGCAGGGGAAGGCAGGGCAGGGGAAGGCAGGGCAGGGGAAAGGCAGGGCAGGGCACGGCAGAGCAGAGCCCTCACTCCACCATCCCATGCATGGAGTGCCGCTATCTGTCCAGAACAGCCACCTGGGTATTGGCTAAGCCAGTGGGACCTTTTTCTTTCACGAACTGTTAATGCCTCCTCCCAGGCCTACATAATGCAGTCTCTAGTGATGAGCTGGGAAAGCTGAGACTATAAATATGGATGACAGTTCATTTTTCTTTTAAAATTAAAAAATGGCATTGGTTCAGAAGGGACATGTACTGAACTGTCTGACAGAAGCATCCTAGAAATAACACTGGAAAGACATTCAAGAAGGCCAGGGTACATGCTCTGATTCTAGTCACTTTATATTTCCACTAGATAGGTAACTTTATTGTCCAATTATTTGTCTCAAAATTCTGTTGAACAATGACAAAGTAAAAAGAAACCGGAATTGATGTGGTGGTACACGCCAGTAATCCTAGCACTCTGGCATGCTGAGGCAGAAGGGTCACAAATTCGAGCCCAGAGTGGGTAATTAGCAACTTAGTGAGACCCTGTCTCAAAATCAAAAGTTTAAAAAAGGGGGAAAAAAAGTTCAAAAAGGGGTAGGGGTTGGGAATGTAGCTCAGTGCAAAGGCCTTAGGCTCAATCCCCAGTACAAGGGAAAAATATGAAAAAGAAACTGGATATTAACAGCTACATCTTTTAGGAAATGATTAATTCTAGAATAAAAAATTAAACTACTCCTGACTTCTTGCCCAATCCCCTTCTCCTTGCTCCTGGGGAAGTGGAGACAGGATCCTGACAGATCTCCTGGTCCACCGTGACCACTAAGTGCCAGCCACCTCTGTCTCTCCTAAGGAAGCACCCTCTGCTCAGCTCGCTCACTCGCTGTTCTCTGGCCAGGAAGTGGGTTCAGTGGGGCACCAGAGAGGGCACAGCAAGTCCTGTGGGCAGCTGCCCTGCTAGAAGGACCAGGGCCAGGGTCCCTGGGAAGGGAGCACATGAGTCAAGCATTGACTGCCCTCTGCAACAGTGACAGACTCTACTCTCCAAAGTATGCCACATAAGCACCTATCTCCTCACCCCGGCACTGTCTGCATCTAACCAGCTGAAGAGCGAGTCACAAAGTACCAGACATGGACCCAAAACATACATATCAAATATATATGTAATAATCCAATTTCCCAAAACATGGTCAACAATGTATGTGATCTCTAAAAGTAAGACAACTATAAAAATCTCATTAATATGTTTTTCTTAAAAAGCACTCATTAATATCCCCACTGTCTTATCAGCTTATCATGTCAAAACTAGAAGGACCTGTGGCCACGACCACAGCCTCCTAATAAGTGTAGTCACTTGACACCTTGCAAATCATTTATGTTTGCAGTTCACCTGTCACACTTGTCCAGAAGACTAGAGGCTATCTTTGAAAACAAGCCCTTCTTGTGTGAACACATCCCTCCTGCCACAGGGACAGGCTCTGGACACTGTGAGCCATGAAAACCTCAGCTCCAACACTGCAACCAACTTGCAGGACGCTGAAAGGCGAGTCAAAGCTGCAGGAAGCTTGATGCTTGCTTGAGAAGTTCCTAGCCAGAACAGCAGGTGGCGCTAGGCCCTCCTGTTGAGGTCACATCGTAACAGCAGGGTTTCTGATGGCTGTTTTGATAAAAAAAAAAAAAGTAGGCACTGCACAAACATCAACATGGCACAGGAAGTGAAGTGGGTGGAGTCCAATCTGAGGCTGAAGTCTGAGCAGCTGTACAGTCCATCAGCTAATAACTGTGGCTATTTAAGAATAAAAGAAAAACAGTTTCTCAATTTAGGTGTCTTTGTGTCGAAGAGCACTTTAAGGTGCCATGAATTTGGAACCTGTGTCAAGGCCCAAACCAGGGCTTTCCAGGGATGATATGCCAAGGGGGCTGAGGGAGGGGTGGGGAAGGAACAATCATGGAAAGAGGGAATAGGGCAAATGCGAGGAGAGAGAAAGAGAAGGAAATGGGGACAGGGAGAGCAAAGGAGGCAAAGGCCTCACAAACCTACCCCACTCGGCTCACCTCTAGCTACACTCCAAAAGTCTGACCAGGGGTTTGGGGATTTAGCTCAGTGGTAGACCACTTGCCTAGCTAGCGCAGGCCCTGAGTTCGATCCCCAGCATCCACCCCTCCAAAATCAAAAGTCTGACCTATCTCTCTGCCCATCTGCTTGAATGATGGGCTGTAAAATGGGTTATGCTACTTGTCCACCAAGAACAGGGACGATCGTGCACCTATAAGCCCAACGGCTCAGGAAGCTGAGATAGGCAGAGCATAAATTCAAGGTCGGCCTGGGGAATTAATTTTTTGAGTCACGCAAGACCCCAACTCAAAAAAAAAAAAAAAAAAAAGAAAAAAGGCTGAGAACGGAGAATGTAGCTCAATGGTAAGGCTCTTGCCTAGCATGCACAAGGCTCTAATTCAATCCACAGCAGCACACTCACCCCCAAAAAAATAAAAGAAAGAAGAGGAACCGATTTCCTAATCTTTGAGTCTATGTATAAAACCCAGCAGGAACCTGTTACTTATGGAAAACTACCTCCCAAGGAAGAATGATTTGCAATACAGCCTTGAAGACAGGGGCAGGGAAGGAAGCCTAAGAAAGGTAAAGAAACACAAGGCAGAACCAAAAGCAACCAAGGACAGTGGCCATCTAGTAGTCCCCTGAGGCAGACCCCCAAGCATGGAGAACAGAGACACCCCAGGGCACATTTCTGTATTCTGCAATAAACTGAGGATTATTCCACAGGACAACTGACCTGTACTCTAAAATGCAAGGGTGAGAGAACACAGCTGCTGTCTAAGGCACATTCCCACACTGACTAGCTCTCTGTTACAGGGAGTAGCACACCAGTGAGAAGACAGCCCAGGCTCAGAGCGGAACTTAATGATTTGGACAACCTCACTCTGGTTACATAAAAACAGGTCCACATTCTCAAAACACACACACTGAAATCTTTCATGTAAAGGGCGAAAAAGTAATGTGAAAATATAATACAAAGAAAACTAATGTGTACACTAGGAGAACAACCTGGTGTTGGTCTTCAGTGTGAGGAAGAAGAGCCCCCACTCTGGCTGCCCTCTAGGCAACACACAGAGCTGCTCCTTGGCAGGGAAGGTGGGCCCCGTACTGCAGGGGCCAAGAGGGACCTGTCCCCTGCAAGACAAACTAAAAGCTCAGCGAAAAAACAGAAATCACCCTTAGAGAGACCTCCACAAATACCATTGGGGGGGGCAGGATGCAGCAGAATTCAAACTGCAGTCAGCTAAGGCCACAGGAACAGCTGGCACACACAGAACACAAGGACAGGGCTGGGGATTTAGCTCAGTGGCAGAGCGCTTGCCTCACAGGCGCAAGGCCCAGAGTCCGATCTCCAGTACCCCCAAAAAAACAACAGAAAACAGGGACAGCAGACCTCCCTTGGCCCCTCAGCCACTGGGAATGCCCCCTGTCCTCTTCAGTTCAGCACAGGGTTGGCATGAGCACTGCAGGTGCTGAACAGCATCCAAGCACCTGCCCCAGCTGCAGGCAGTGAGAATCCCAAGAGTTTCCCTCCTTAGCTTTCAACAGAGTCTGAATGGGCAGGATATGGGTCGAGCTGGCTGCCAAGACATAGCAGCGGCACACAGGCACTCATGCAAGCTGTGCAGAGTCCTGGCCAGCGGGGCAGTGCTTGGAACCTCCCACCCCAGGGAAAGCCAGGGAGAACAGCTCCAGGAAGGGTGCTGGCTAAAGGGAGAGTGTGCCACACAGGCAGCTCAGCGTTCACAGGACCCTCACTGCTACATCCACAAAATGCCTATCCCACAGGCCGGTCCACCCAGGCAATCTATACACACAGCAGTCCTGCTGACTATCGGAGAACCTTGTTCCTCGTCCTCAAGAGCCTCTTTCTCTTTTTTTTGGTGGAGGTGGTGAGGAGAGTTACTAGGGACTGAATCCAAAGGCTCCACATTGAACTGCATCTCCAGCTCTTTTTAAGACAGAATTACTAACCAAGATACATCATGTATGGGTACAGAATTAATGTAATGAATGTGACCATTGTATGTAGAATGTACCAATACATGTTCTTGGTTTAAAATAAAAAAAGACAGAATTACTAAATTGCCCATGTTGGGTTCAACTTGTTATCTTCCTGCCTCAGCCTCTCAGAGCACTGGAATTACAGGTATGCACCACCATGCCTGGCTAAGGCCCTCCTTTTTACAGCTTTCTTCTGCACAATCGCTACTGAGGAACTCTCCCCCCAAAGCACTTCTACCATGTGAGCACCCAAATTTCAGGTTCCACTTATGATTCCAAAAAAGACTTAAACTGGGAAACTAGAAAACCTATCTATGCTTGTTATGTGCATAAGAGGCCATTAGCAGCCTACTGTATGTTAGTACACAACATACACGTTTGAAAGGAAAAGAAGACAGATTTTTCTGTGAGAGGCACTGCTGCACAGTGATTGAAAACAGGACTGAGGATCAGAAAGCAAGCCTGGGTCCCAGTTCTGCGTCATCAGGCGCGCTGTATAAGGGGCCTGGGTCTGCTTCTCCCGGGGTGAGAGGTTTACAGCAGGGCACAAACATCTCAGGCACCTCTCAAGCACCGCAGGCAGCTGTTCAATGCTGCTGTATGACAGAGAAAGCCTTACAAAACAGACAACACACAACCCAGATAGTCCTGGTTCACCCCATCCCAATAAAACTCAATTTAGGGACACCAGAAACTTGTACCTCACAGAAGTTGCACAAATGAAAAAAACAGCATTATTCTTTTTGTTTTTCAACCATTTAAAAATGTACAAGTCATTCTCAGCTACTGGCCATACAAAGAGACGGTAGGTAGGCTGTCAAGTCTGACAAACTCTAGTTCATAATGCAGTAGACACTGTCCACCAGGTAGTCTCTGGATAACCAAAATTACTACCCCTTCTTGGTACTTTTATTCAATTTTAACTGAGACACAAAAACATAAAAATTACACATACTTCGGGCCCATGTTTCCATACATACACACGGTGTGTAAGGTTCAAATCAGGATCGACATATCTGCCTCCTCAAACACTTATCATTTCTTCATGGTAAGAACATCCAAAATCCTTTCCTCCAGCTCTGTAAATACACTGATATCACCATTACTCAGTAACTGAAAAGCAGCTATATGCTGAGCCTCGCATCACTCCCACCGCTGGAACCCCAGCTACTCACTCCACACGCCCAGCCTTCTCCTGTTCCACAGGCCTGAGACGCCCACTCTCCACTTTTCTCCATGCTGTTGAAAAGGACAAGATTGCACCCTGACTATGGCGTAAGAAAGAGTATGCACAATTACACAAATGCTACCTTGGAAGTTTTGTGTTTCCAAGCTGGAAATCTATTTTTCCCCATCCTACAATTTTCCTCACTTTTTTGAGATACTAGAGCTTGAACCCAGGACTTCACACATGCTAGCAAGTACTCTTTCAAGTTAAATCCCTGCGCTCCCCCCACCACCACTTTTCCTTTGAGACAGGACCTCATTATATTGCTCACACTGGCCTTGAACTTGTGATCATCCTGCCTCAGACGACCAAGGAGCTGGGATTACAGACATGCCCACCGGTTCTGGCTTGATCCTGCAGTTTTCAGTCTTAGTGCCACACAGGTCCCCAGCAACACAACCGCTGTCCCCTCCAGCCTCTCATCTGCTCACTACCACCTGCGTGTGCAGCACCTTCATCCAGAGGCCCCGGAAGCCAAGGGCACATGCAAAGGCCAGATGAGCATTCCTGCATCCAGGAAATGAACGTTCAGTCTGAACTCAAACTGTGCATTCTAGGCAACTGACTTAGAAAAAAATCAGTACATACACAAAAGATTTCCTCCCCATGAATTAATATTTTTGTTTTGTTTTTTGAGACAGACTCTCACTATATATTCCAGGCTGGCCTCAAACTCACTATGGAGCCCAGACTTGCTGAGAACTTGTGGCAATCAACCTGCTTCAGTGTCCCCAGTGAGGAGGTTACAGTGTACCCCACCATGCCAAACCTAAATTTATACTTTATATAGAACTCTACCTTTCGAAATTTACCTCCCCAAATCTTTCACATGTACACCTACTTTCAGATGTGGATTCACTGACCCTTGCTCACCTGCCTGACTGAAGTTAGGAGTAGTGGTACACTCCTGTAATCCCAATACTCAGGAGGCTGAGGCAAGGCGATTGCAAGTTTGAGGCCAGCCCAGGCTAAACAGTGAGACCTTGTCTCAAAAAAGAAAAAAGAGCTGGACTGACCCCATTCCACTCAGCTCTAGTTTTGTAAGCTGCTTTGTACAGCGCTACTGAAGAGTGTCACCACACAGCACTGTTGAAAAGCACTGTAATTAAAAACCACCCAACTGTAGCCATGATATGTCCTCTATTCTTGGGCAAAAACTAGCAAGATGTAGAAAAAAGATGACTCAGCTGGGCATGGTTGTGCATGCCAGTAATCCCAGTACTGGGGAGGCTGAGGCAGGAGGATCTCGGTTCAAAGCCAGCTTGGCCTAGGTAAATACAGTGAGTTCAAGGCCAGCCTGAACTATGGCATCATGGGACCCTGTCTCAAAAAAACAAACAAACAAAAAAACCCTGAAAACAGTGACTATACATGTGATAAAAGAGCAGACTACAGCACCAATAGAAAACATCTACTGGGGGTTGGGGATTTAGCTCAGGGTGGTAGAGCACTTACCTAGCAAAGTGCAAGGCCCTGAGTTAGAGTCCCAGCACCCCTCCCCTCAAAGAAATCATCTACTTTCCAGAGTGTGGAGAATGGGGAGGTGATACTCAAAGGCCACAAACCCTCTGAACAGAGGAAGAAGCTCCACCTGTTGCCCAATGTGGTGAGTACAGGGAACCGTCAGGCACCAAGCACCACAGTCCAACATCTCTGGCGTTCTCACTGTGGAGATGTTAAAGGTCTGAGTGATGGACAGGCTGGCTCGCCCACTCCACTCTTAATAAGCTGGGTGTGGTGGCGTACAGCTGTAATCCTAGCACCCTAGAAGGCTGAGGCAGGAGGAAAGCATGTTCTAGCCCAGTCTGGACAATTCAGCAAGATCCTGCCGCAAAAAAGAGCTGGGGGGAGGCATGGGGGGCTAGAAATTTACCTCAGTGGTTAGAGTGCTTACCTTGAAAGCACGAGGCCCTGAGTTAGATCCCCAGCACAAGAAAAAAAAAAAAAAGTTGGGGGGCTGGGGATTTAGCTCAGTGATTAGAGTGCTTGCCTTGCAAGCACAAGGCCCTGAGTTCAATCCCCAGCACCACAAAAACAAAACAAACAAACAAAAAAAGTTGGGGATGTGAAGGCCCTGAGTTCAATCCCCAATACTGGGGGGGAAAAAAAGGAAAAGAAAAGAACAAAGCCCTAACATCACTCTATAACTTATAAACATACACACTGCTATAATCTGCCAATACATAATTATAAAAATCTAAAAAGAATTTTTTTCACAGTGCTAAGGATCAAGCCTGGGGCCCCATGTTCTACCACCAGTTATTGAAAATCATTTACTTCAGGGGTTGGAGATTTAGTCCAAGTGGTAGAGTGCCTGCCTAGCAAGTGCAGGGCCCTGAGTTCGATTCCCTACATCCTCCCAAAAACAAAAACAAAAAAGAACCTAAAACACTTTTCTTTTTTAGGACTGATTCCTCTCAAAATACTTACTCCTCCAAAACAAGTGGTGAATTTATAACACGCATATACATACAGAGATAACCTACAAATTCTAGGTGGGTGCCTACTTATCCACATTCTTTCACCTTCTAGCAATGCATCTGCATTTTCCTCATGTAGGCCTTGTAATTACTCAGACATGTTAGAGAAAAGCATCCAAGCACTAGGGAGGCTGAGGCAGGACTGAGGAGCTTGAGCCTGGGCTATGCAGCAAGATGAGAGACAGAGAGGAACATGGAGACAGAGCAATACACAGACAGACAGACGGACACACACATGCACGCACACACACACTAAAATGCCATAGGCCTAACAACTATTGGGGGGAAATGGCATTGGTCTATTTGCCTAAGAACTCAGAAAACGGGCCGAGCACATTGGCACATGCCTATACAGTTCCAGCTACTTGGGAGGCTGAGGCAGGAGAAACACAACCTGTCTCAAAATAAAAAAGAAGCCAGGATATGGCTCAGGGCAGGCCTAGCACAGCAAAGAAAAACAAAAACTCAAAAAATTTCTCAAGTTAGTTCCTATAAATAACAAAGATAGTTACAAAAGAGCACAGTCAGCCCTGAGGCCCCTGTCAGTCCACTGACCATTCATCACCTAAATTACTAACTTCCACAACACCACCAAAACCCGAATTTCTCCATGGGGTGAGGGCAGTTGTTTCAGCTGAACACTCAAGGCAGAGCTAATTATGAGCCCTGCTGAGCCCTAAGCTCACAGGCAAGGCTGCTGGGTAGCACAGGTACACAGCTGGCTGGACTTCGTCTGGGTCCAAGTTGCCACCCTAAGTGTCAGCAGCCTTGGCCACACAGCTAAGGTGGAGTGCAGCAGAGACACATCTGTCTAATCAATCATCCTTAGGAAGCCAGTTCCTCCTCTGACCTCTGCAACCCGACCAGGTACCCTCACCCCCACCCCAAAAATGTCTGACTCTAGAATCAGACAAGATGCAGGAACCCTCACAGCAACTTCTGTTCGACTTATTCCTAAAGAAATAAAGACATGTGCTCACCTGTACTGCTGTTTCTTCTATGTCTTTAGATTCAAAAACAAAGATGATCTTTTGTTTTTTAGCAAAAAGATTCCTTCTTCTCGGGATAGGGATGTAGCTCCATGGCTTAGCATGCAGGCAACCCTGGGCTTGATCCTCAGCATTGAAAAATAAACTAAAAATTCTTCTCTTCCAAACTCAGCTTTCCTCATCTGACCTCGTTGCTTCCAAAATCTAGTATTCAGATTGGGCGAACACCTTATGTTAGGACTCACAGAAGTTCTCTAGAGAGGCCAGCAAATTCTGCTCCTTGCTCAGCTAAAAAGGTAAACAAAATGTCATCTAATTCAATCGTTAAGTTACTCTTGCCCAATTATCAGTTGGGTTCATCAAGTGCTGTCATTATAGCCAAACTGCCAGCGGGGAGGTGGCACCTCAAAGAAGGCAAATTCTGCAGCTGTGGAACTGGATGACCCAGAAAGTCCCACAGCCATCAGCTTGACCCTAATAGCTGACACCAGTGCGAGATGGGCCTTCAGGTATCTCCTCTCTGCCACTCCCATTTCCTCTCCTAGCTTGGTCCTCACGTATCACCCATGGTCTAGGGCCAGCAACAGAAGTGGCACCCAGGAGCCTGTGAGCACAAGAGAGACACTCCGGGCATGATGCACACACCTGTCTTCCCAGCTACTTGGGAGGCTGAGGCAGGAGGGCTGTGAGTTTGACCATAGCCAGGCCAACTTTGTGAGACCCCATCTCAAAATTTAAAAAAGGAGGGTTGGAGATTTAGCTCAGTGGTAGAGTGCTTGCCTAGCAAGCACAAGGCCCTGAGTTCAATTCCCAGTAACCCCTCAAAAGTGGGGGATGGAGCTCAGTGTGAAGGCTGTGGGTTCCATCCTTAGTAATGAGGAGGGAATTCTTTCCACTAGCTCCAGAGTCTACCTCCCCACGCTGAGCCCACGCTGCATGTGTAACCCGCACTGACCAACAGAATGTAGGACAAGCGGTACGAACCCAACAGGGCCTCAGGAAGCCTGTTAACCATCACTGCTGTCCTCAGAACCCAGCTCCTGGGGCTGGGGATTTAGCTCAGTGGTTAGAGTGCTGGCCCAGCAAGTGCAAGGCTCTGAGTTTGCTCCCTGGCACCAAAAAAACCCCAAAAAACCAAAAACCAAGAAACAAAAGACCTAGCCCGTGAGAGAGGTCTCAGCTGGACTGCCGGGGGCTAAGAGGCGGATGGCAGTGTCCTAGCTATCAGCCCACTTGCCCCAGGCCGGACAGTACCACAGGGATATCCCACACTGACGTCCAGGGAATAGCGCCTCTAATTGCTAAGGCCAAGGCCACCTGTTGTCCAACAATAAATAATAAACATAAGGTGATTTGCTTTTTAAACCGCACGACCCATGTTTCAACTTTGGCCCACTAAGAGCTTGGGAGTGACAATCCTGTTTTGGGTTTTTTTTTGAGACAGGGTCTCTTTTTGTAGTTCAGATTGGCCTTGAACTCATTAAGTATCACAGGCTTGCCTTGAACTCACAGTGATCCTCCTGCCTCAGCTCCCCAAGAGTGCTGGATTACAGATGTGTACCACTATGCCCAGCAGATTCTTCATTGCTGAGCAGCATCTGTGGCACACACCAAGCTGTAACAACCACAAATGATCCAGCTGCAAAAAAGCTTTTTTCTTTTTTTTTTTTTGTTGCTGGGGATCGAACTCAGGGCCTTCCACCACTGAGCTAAATCCCCAACCCCTGAAAAAGTATTTTTAAATTGCCTTCTCTGTCAGTGCTAGGCACAAAGATACTCCCTGTCAGGGAGGCTCTTGGAGTCCCTCAATTCCCTGGAAAAATGCTCTTCCTTTCCCTTTTCCATCCTGGGGCGGTAACAGCCCTCCCTATCAACACCAAGGAGTTTTACTATCCAAGGCCTTTGCAAGAGCCCTTCTACCTGGCTGAATGTGGTGGCACATGCCTGTAATCCTAGCACTCAGGAGGCTGAGGCAGGAGGATCACTATGAGATCAGGGCCAGCCTGAACTTCATAGTGAGACCCTATCTCAAAAGAAAACAGTCCTATCTATCCTTGGGAAAGTCATATTAATACAAGCTGCTATTCTCAAGCCTGACTTGGCAGATTAATTTAAGGTGTTTCTCTAAAACCGCTGAGTCCAGCCTTATGTCCCAGGGACATTCGGGAACCATGAACCTACCCCACAACTTAGCCAAAAACCATCAAATCAATAACTGGTCAACCTGCAAAGGCATGACAGAAAGGCTTCTCTGCACAAAATGAAGGGCCGAGTAGCATAAACAACAGAGCTGACACAGTGGGTGGAATGAGTCTTCACTTGGAGAGTCCAATGAAAGATGGAACCCTTGACTCAAGGCTGAGCAACTCGACACTGGGGCAGTGGGGCAGGCAGAGTCTTCCAAGGGAACTAAAACCAAAACCAAACCCAAACGGCATAAAGAACCAGGACATGGTACAGAATAAATGTAATGAATGTGACCAATGTATGTAGAATGTACCAATACATGCTCTTGGTTTAAAATAAAAAAAAAAAAAAAAAAAAAAAAAAAAAAAAAAAAAAAAAAAAAGAACCAGGACATGGCAGAAGCTATAGGCAATGTGTTTCACAGTGGCAGTGAGAATTTGGGCAGCAGAGACAGCCACCTAGGGGAGCTCTGACCTCACACACACACCTGGCTCAGGCCAGGTGACATGGACAGGTAGAGCACTCCAGCAACTCTAATTGGCCCTCCCAGCCCCTGACCCTATCTATACTCACCTGACAAGCCCAATTCTGTTCCCAACCTCTGAGTCCCAGAACCCCAGGGAGATATATGCTCTCCGTGTGCGTGTAGTCTTCAGAGGCTTTCTCGGCCTTCTCCCAAGTGCTAGGGTGACAGGAGTGTACCACCGCACCCAGTGTATCTTCCCTATTTAGTTCTCTCTTACTAGTTTCACCAACCTAAAACAAGACTTTTTATGAGCTTGGTCCTGAAGGAAAGATAAAGACACAAGAGACAGTGAATTAGGAACACGAGGAGGGCAGAGTCAAGGACGACGCAAGCAGACCATGCCCTTTTCTGGAAAGCTTCACGGTGGTACGATGAGGCCACACTGGATTAGGCAGGCTGCTACCCAGTGCCTAGTGCCCTAGTAAGAGAAGGGACAGGGAGACAAGGCAGAAATATGATGCGATGTCGCTCCCAGCCATCCAACACAAGTTCTGGCAACCAGCAGAATCCACAGGAGGTTAAAAGGAGCTCCAGGAGGGGCTGGGGATTTAGCTCAAGCGGTAGGGCGCTTGCCTAAGAAGCGCAAGGCCCTGAGTTCGATCCCCAGCACCCTACCAAAGAAAAGAGAAAAAGAAAAAGACGAGCTGCAGGGAAGTACATAGCACTCAGCCTGCCCAATACCAGAGTCTGATCCCCAAGCAGGCCCCCACCACCTCTCCACTTCAGGCTTCCATCCTCCAGAACTGAGAACACATCTGTTGTTTAAACTGCCCAACAACTGCAGGAAGTAGATACTCTAACATTTGAGCCCACCAGCATCCCAGGAGACCTCAACCCAGTAGACAGGAAACCCGGGCTGGGCGGGTTCAGGGAAGCTGTCCGGGAAAGGACCCCTGGCACAAAGGGGCCACGGAGACAGCAATCCTGGGTCCAAGCCTGCTGAGTACCCTCTCACGGCAGCCTCACGAGGCCCACGACCCGAGAAGGCTGAGGTGGGGGAGGCAGAAGCCAGACGCCCAACACATGAACACAGCTGAACTATGCAGGAAAGAGACAACCGGTCACCACCCCGCTGCACATCAGTCCTCAGAGACGGGTGACACTCACAAGTGCACAGAATGCTATTACCGGACACCACTACAGAATTAAAAACTCTAGATAGACTGATCCCCAATTTCTACCCACATTTGCAGAATACAAAGATTAAAAGAAAATACAACAGGCTGGGGATTTAGCTCAGTGATTAGAGTGCTTGCCTTGCAAGCACAAGGGCCTGAGTTCGATCCCCGGCACCACAAAAAAAAAAAAAGAAAAGAAAAAAAAGAAAATACAACAATCTTCTATTGTTATTTCTTTTTGTTTGGGGCTTTTTTTTTTTTCCAGACAGGGTCTCACTACATAGTTCAAGCTGGCCTTGAACTTATTACGTAGCCCAGGCTAGCCTCAAACTTGCTGTGAGTGATTCTCCTGCCTCAGCCTCCCAAGTGCTGGGATTACAGGTATGCACCACCATGCCCAGTTCTTCTATGGTTATTTCTTACAAACAGAGTAAAGATTTATTTATGTTCTAAATTTCCTACAATAAACATAATAAATATCTTTATATTTTTGAGATGAGGTCTTCAACTTGCGAGCTCAAGTGTTCCTCTTGTCTCAGCCTTCTGAGTAGCTTGGACTATAGGGGTGCATGCACTACCACACCCAGCTGAACATTTTTATCATCAAAATACGAAAAAATACATAAATAAAGATAAAAACTGAGACAACAGGAACAGAATCCCAAAGAATGAGGACAGGCTAGATGGTGGAAGAAACGAGGCCATGGAAACAGAATGCCTAACTTTAAAAAGAATAGTGGCTGGAAAAGACATCAAAAATACATTATGCAACACCAGTTATGTTTGAAGGCAGACCAGGAAGCCTAAAGAGGAAAGTCCAGATAAGACCACGGGTATACACGCTTCTGAGGAGAGGGCTCTCCTTTAATAACCAAGATGGCAGAGACAGCCCAGGAGTCTTCCTAGGTGAAAGCACACAACAGTGCTATTGAAAGAACGTGCACAACTTCACCATGAGGAGCACAGGCCCCAGAGACCAGCGGCCGGACCTGCCCAGTGGCCACCCAGCAGCTGGCTGCTATGAAATGGCCCCGACAGCACTGATTCAAGGATAGGTCGATTGCGCTACCAACAGCACAGATCTCAGCACAGTGCGAGGCTCATGGCGGCACCCAGTACCAGCATGAGAAAGCACTGGCATGGGCCTGGCGAAATCAGGTTCACCTGTTGCCCAGGGAACGCCAGGCTGAGGGACTGAAAGGCCAAAGTTTGAGGGGCTTTATTTCCTCTCTCCTAACACACTTTACATAGTACCTAGACCACATGGCAGTTAGCATCCATTTTCCAGACCAAGTCTTACTTTGACTCCAAGATCCCTGACGTGCGCCTTCCTCTTCCTGGACCCTCTGCTCCAATTCTTGACCACCCTCAGTAATGGGGACACCAGGGACCCTGGGGCCTGCAGTCTTTCCAGCCAACAGCCCCGGCCCTGACCTGCATCTTGGTCAGAACTCCCTCTTTCCTGTGCAGTTGGAGCCTTCTTCACCTTTCAGCGCTCCTCACCCTACTGTCCTCACTTCCCTTTCCCACGTTTGGGCTCTGTGCCTCTTCTGGGCACCTGCAGCACTCTGAAGATGCCCCCAGGGACTGTGAGGGGCAGGCTGGTGCTCTTCCAACTTCTAGCCCCGCCTACGACTCTTCCTCTTTTGCCCACCATTCGGTGCTCTGCCCTGACCTAGCCATACCTCTTTCCAGGTCTGCCACTGCTGAGTCTCTGGGTTTTCCTCCACCCAAGGAAAAGGAACAGTTTGGGTGGGGACCAGTGTCAGGAGAGGGACCTGGGCCTGGCTCCCACTATCCTAGGTGAGAACTGCTCAGGTACTTGGACACTAAGGACCCAGAGGCTTGGTTCCATCTACTGGAATTTACTATATTAAGAAATTAAGCCAGGTGTGGCAGCACACACCTGTAATCCCAGCAGTTGGGAGGCTGAAGCAGGAAGATTGCTGCAAGGCCAGCCTGGGCTACACACTAAATTCAAGGCCAGCCTGAACTGCACAGCGAGACTGTCTCACAAAAAAGAAATTGAGACTGAGAAGTGTTTAAAACATGTATTAAATCACTTGGAAATAAGCCTATTACATGTTATAGTTTTATGAAAAATAACTACTTTCTAAGAAAAGGTATTTGGTGAGAAGCTGTACTTCACATTCAGCATTTTGAAGGGGGTACACAGGGTCTCGCTATGTAATTCAGGCTGGCCTCAAACTTGTGGTAATCCTCCTGCCTCACCCTCCCAAGTCCTGGGATACGAGTGTGCAACAGCATGCCTACACACACTTTTCATGTCTCAGTCAACAGGGAACTCATGGGCCCTCACTCTTGCTTCCATACTCAGCTGCAATACATGGTTTTGGTTGATGGGTAGGAGGAAAACTCAGCCTCAGACAGGTAGGTGGAAAACAGAACGGTATTTTTAGTTGTTTCAAATAAAAGCAGATGTTTTCCTTTCATAATATGTAAAATTCAACAAGTGGCCAGTTTCTTATGGGGGTAGTTGTTATTTTGTTTCTGAGATGTCTCACTATGTAGTTCAAGGCTTGAGCTCAGGAGGCCACACTGGCCTCAAACTAGCAACTCTCCTGTCTCAGCTTCCTGAGTGCTGGGAATACAGGCACCATCTACCATGTCAGGCTTAAAAGGGGAGCTCTGATACGGAATATGAAACCGTCTATTTTTTGCATTATTATATCAATGTCATTGGTTTTACTCCATTTTTACTCTGAATGGGTCTACTGCCCACCTGTTAGTTTGGAAGGATGAAAAGTCTGGTGTAAGGAAGTAACCGCTTGAGCTAAAGCCGACCCCCACCTGTTAGTTTGTAGCATCATATACAGGTTATTTGGAAAAATATGAGCACACTGGGATAAACAGACCCTCTAAATGCTGATACACTGTTACACACTAGTAAAGATACTGCATTAGGACCACCATTTATCTCATAAGAAAAGTCTGCAAATACTGGAAAACCATCTGTCAGGCTCATAGTATCAGCACTAGGTTTACCAAAATACTAACTTTTTTTTTTTTTTTTTTGGTGCTGGGGATTGAACTCAGGGCCTATGCTTGCCAGGCAAGCACTCTAACCACTGAGCTAAATCCCCAGCCCTACTAACTTTTGTTTGAAAGCACATTATTTTCTTACTGCCAACAACTGTTGGTTAAGTATCTGGTTCCCTCTGTTCATTGTCAAGAAAATATCTGCAAGTACCCAAACCTAAATAGCCAGTTATTTCAGTCCCACCACCTCGAGTTCTCTCTGCCTAGTTCCTGTTCAGTGACAGAACAGGAGAGAGATGAGGAGTCCAGGCTCACAGTGCAACAGGACTGATTTCTGTTCCTTTGTGAAAGACATCTGATAGAGCCCGGGGCATTCCCACTGAGACATACCCCAGGTCTTTTTTTTAAATTTTTGAGTCAGGGTCTCCATAAGTCACCAAATTGCTCAAACTGGGCTCAAACTTGTGATTCTCCTGCCTCAGCTGCCAAGTGCTGGGCTTACAGGCACGCACCACTCTGCCTAGCTGATTAACCGGATTTTTTTCAACTGCAGGTTGGTAAAGAGTACTTCTGAATGCTGCGACCATGATCGCTAATTTAGTACCACACCTTGATATATTTGTCTAAGGAGCTAGCAGTCTTATTAGCCATGAGTACAGATGCCAACGCAGGGAAAAGTCAAATAACATATTAATATGATTAAGAATACAATTTTAGGCCTAGTGTGGTGGTACATGCCTGTAACCCCAGCACTGGGGAGGCTGAGGCAGGAGGATCACTGTGAGTTAAGAAGCCAGCCTGGGCTACATAGTGAGTTCAAGGCTGGCCTGAACTAATACAAAGTGAGACCCTTTCCAAAAAAAAAAAAACACAAACAAAAAACCCCACAATTTTAACTTAATGGCTCCTGAACGCCATACTTAAAACCATGCTCTAAGTGACTGCTGCACCCAAGACCCCCTCCAGTAGCCATCTAAATGCTGGTGACTCCCAAAGGCCTCTTCCCTCCAGATCCTTCCCCTAAGCTGCCACCAGAGATGCAGCAGTCACTGCCTAACAAGCATTTACCTCGCACCCCCCTGCAGGGGCTGGCGCCAGGTAAGAAACCCACTGCTGTCTTCACAGAGCCAAGCAGTGAGGTCAGCATCATCTACAAAGGCAGAGCAAGCAGATGTAGAGATGGGCGGGCCTGAACACCCATGAGGAGCCACTGAGTGAAGACACAGGAGGGAGGCAGTGAGCTAAGTGCGCCTCCAAGTCTTCCCGGGGGAACAGTGCAAGGGGATGAAGGCGCTCTCAGCTCTCAATGCAGATCAGTAGAGGATGTGACACCTCAAATCCAGCACAGGAAAACCTACCATTCTGTGCCCCACCAAACCACTGGCACCCAGATGCCCAGACAGAAGCTAGGACTATGGCTTCCTCCCTCCCCTCTGTGCAACCCGACCGGCCTACCTCCCTCCTCACACATGTGCCACACTCAGCACAGGGATGCCCATCCAGCCAGCCTCCTCACCCTTCCAAGACCTACTGGAGTTGAGTCTTCTAACCCAGGCTCCAAGAGCCCTGTGTCTGCTTCTCCCTATGGGATTTCCGTCTCTGGATGAGCCACACTCTTATTCACTGGATAGGTAATTACTGAGCGCCTATTACACACCAGACACAATTCTGGGGGCGAAGACACTGCAGGTGAAGGATGCTGGCTGGCTGTTGTACAAAAACCACTCACACCATCTCTTCCCTTTTGCTTCCACCTGCCTGCCAGACAGACTGCCATTCAGGTCTTGAACTTTCACTGGAGAAGCCTTCTCCCAACTCCAGAACATGTCAGGTGTTCCTGAAATCCACTACCCTCCCCAACCCTGCTTGTCAGACTCCCCATTAAACTGTAAACTCAGAAAAGCCCTGGACCTCTTCGGACTTTCCTCAACTCATCATCAGCACCCGGCAAAGAAGGTGCTGAGTAAATATTTAAAGTCCAAAAAAAATCAGCATAAGTGGTGGTGGTGGGGTTCGCTAAATAACGAACATTAGTAACTGCTCATTTCCAAAAAGAGGTATTGGTTCAAGATTATTCTATCAAGATAAGAAAGGCTTTTTTTTTTTTTCTTCTGGGTGCTGTGCTAAGAAAGAAAGCCTTTTGAGAAAACAATGTGAGAAAAGATTCAGGAGAAAAAGATAGTAAATAAGTGACAATATTTGCAAAGACAACCATTACATGTGCTCCACATCCACACCTGCATTCTGGAAATGAAGGGGAGAAAAACCCCGCCCTCCCAGTAAGGTGTCCTCTGATACATGACCTAAAGAAATGTTTACAAAGAGAGGCAACCAGCAGCAGAAATGGCTGCCCAGCCGCCTTGCAAAGTGTGCTGCTGTGGGCTGGGAGCATGAGTTGCCCACTGCACCCTCACCCCAGGGCTCAGTGGACGGCAGCGCCCTGCCCTGTGTGCCCACTCCCAGATGAGGGACCCAGAGCCGAGGGCCCAGTACAGCCCAAGTGTCAGTACTGAGTTTTAAGCGGGTTCCCATTCTTTTAGAAAGTGAGAGACTCTCTCTCCCTCCCTTGAATTTAGGCATTATATTCTATGACTTTTTTTTGGAGACAAGTCTCACTATGTAGCCCAGGCTGGCCTTGAACTCAAGACAATCCTCCTGCTCAGCCTCTCAAGCGCTGGGATTACAGGCATGCGCCACCTTGCCGAGCTTTCTATGACAAAATTTTTGAAATCTACTGCACAGGCTTTGATGCATTCTCCTCAATTATAAAGTGTCCATGGAGCTGGGGATTTAGCTCAGTGGTACAGCACTTGCCTAGCAGGCGCAAGGGCGAGTTTGATCCCCGGCATCCAAAAAAAGGAAAAAAAAAAAGTGTCCAAAAATTTTTAAGCTTTATGAACTACAACATTCAAACAAGTAGTTGAGAGGCTAACTCAGGAGGGGAACGGATTTCATGATTGCCACAGAAATGAGTGCGCAAACCACCACACAGATGTGGACAGGTATGGTAAACCCTAGAACAGCTTGAAGAGCTCAGACATAGTCGTTCCCTTTCACAAAATGCATTACTAAGCTTGGGCAACGAATTATTACCTCATGATAACCTTTTACGGATGGGGATTCAGCTCAGTGGTAGAGCGCTTGCCTAGCAAGTCCAAGGCCCCAAGTTCAATCCCCAGCACCCCCCAAAATAACCTTTACCAACAGCAAAGTGAGTACTACTGAATAATCCTAAGAATTATCTTGGATAATCTTGGTTGTTTCTTTTTAATTTTTTTTTAAATTTTTACCAAGAACATGTACACATGTGTACATTGTATACATAATGATCATAAATCTTGGTTTTCAAATCAGTAAGCTTTTAGAAATGTCAAAATTCTAAATAAAGATAAATACTTTCTTAAAAAACAAAAAAGGAATCCACTGTGCTTTATAAAACTGGGAGCCAGCAAGTTTCCAGCGAACACTGTGGCCCTTTCACCAGGCACCACACAAAAGGATGCTAAAGCACTTACAAACTTCCAGCAGACCCTGATGCCTGGAGATGGCCTGCGGTTTTGAAATGAGAGTTGTGCAACAAAACTCAGTTTTAACTGGGTGTGGTCCCAGTCCAAGGTAGTGGCAAACATCTGTCATCCTAGCTACTCAGAGGCTGAGGCAGGAGGACTTAGTCTGAAATCAGCCTTGGCATTTCAAGAGACTTCATCTCAAATTTTAAAGAGGGGGCAACAGGGGGGCACGGCCCGGGGCATAGTGCTTGCTGGTGTGCACAAGGCCCTGGTCCTCAGCACAGGAAAATTCTAGGCCTCCAGTGCTCTCCAACAACTACTGTGACAGCGTCTCTCACAGTAACACAGCCCAGCAAGCACGTGGCCCTGAGTGTGATCCCCAGCATCCCCTAAAAATAAAAACATCGGTACACAAACTCCACACAAAAAAACAAAAACATCAGTACACACACACATTATTCAGTTAAACATTTCTATTTTGTAAATTACTTGTCTGCTCTACTTCAACTTAAATTTGTTCTGTTTGTTTGCTTTGTTTTGAGAGAGGTTGCCTCTAAGCTGCCCAGGCTGGCCTCAAATTTCCAGTCCTCCTGCCTCGGCCTCCTAAGTGAGCACTTACAGGAGTGCACTACCCTGCCTAGCTTAATTTTGCTCCTTTATTCCCTTATTCTATGTTCATCAAAACAACCACTTAAGGGGCTGGGGATTGAGCTCAGTGGTTAAGGTCCTGAGTTTGGAGCCCCAGCACCAAAACAAAAACAAAAACAAAAAAACAACCACTTAACTACTTCATAATTTCTCCAACCGTTCTTAATCAATAAATGTACATCTGAAATGGGAATTTAAGCCAGGGTTAAAAAGATCCTCAAAATTCATGTTCACTATCTGATGACTTATACTACGTAGGGTTTTCAAAATAACATGGCAATGTCATATAATCCAGCCCAGATAATGAAATTGGGACTATGTATTACCAATCCACTAATGCCGAGCCAAAGCCCAGACAGCAAGAATTTAATCCAATTTAGAGACTGACATGAGCCAAATCTCTTGGGCGGAGAGAAACAATCCAATGAAGAAACTATAATAAATGCCAATATTGCACTTCCAAAACAAAGTTAGTGTTACTCACTGAAGTAAGAATTAAGTAGGTGGGCTGGGGATTTAGCTCAGTGGTTAGAGTGCTTGCCTTCCAAGCACAAAGCCCTGAGTTTGATCCCTAGCACCAAAAAAAAAAAAAAAAAAAGGATTCAGTAGGTAAGTATAGACACCCAGAAGACCTTTTATTTATTTTTTTTTTTTTTGTCTCGGCCTCTTGTCTCAGCTTCCAAATAAGAATCACAGGCTTGGGACACCATCCCCAACTTCTGCAGCCTTTTGAATCTGAGGAAATTTACTTCAACTTCCCTCCCCCCAAAATCACAAAAAACTGATAACAAGGAAAAATCTTTCCTAAGCGTCGCTAAAGGGCACTCTGCTTAGTACAGTATTTGTCTGATAAATATAACCTTGTTGTAAATTCAGATATTACACAAGAGGAACTGTTCTTGTCCAGTGTGTTCATACAACACGGTGTCAATTCTGAGTTAAATCTGTGTGTTCTCACAATTTTATGTAAGAAGGTCCTGACCTGAATGTGGTGGTACATGCCTGTAATCCCAGCACTCTGGAAACTGAGGCAGGACTGCTAAGTGCCAGTCCAGCCTGAGCAACTCAGCAAGACCCTACCTCAAAATATAATAAGGGCTGGGGATGTCATTCCGTGTGAAGGCCCTGGGTTCAATCCCCAACACTGCAAGAAAAAAAACACCTTGAAAAGGTCCAGCAGATGAGCCAGAGTCCTGACACTGGGCCTCAGTGGGCACAGAAGTCCAGCAGGAAAGGACCACACAGGCCAGGAAACCTGATTGACTCTCTAGACTTCACCTTCTAGGAGACTATGGCACCTGCAGCAACTGGGAAACAGTGCCCAGGCAGGACACTGCAGCCCAGCCTCGCCCTCCCAGCGGCATTCCATCTCTGGACACTTGCGGTGGAAAGCTCTGCCAGGCGTGGACACCAGCCTGTCGGCTGCCTGGAAGTTGCAGACCTGTCTCCATGTCGGTGGCACCAGACCCTGGCCACACACCCAAAGTCAGTAGGAAAGCAAAAAGGGAACTGCTTGTTCGTTTTCTTTTTGCAATATGTACCGCCCGGAAGAATCCAGAAGAGACTAATATTAGCAGGAGAACTAAAAACCTTGCTTTCAAATAAAGAGCCCCTTCCTCCAAAAGCAACTACAGCTCCAAACCAAAAAGTAACTTATGTAAAATTTTATCAATAACAACGCCTGCTACAATGCTTGCTACAAAGCCCTTGTCCTCTCTAGAATCAACTGAAACTTTTCACAAAACTATTATTTCCACGTATTTGCTAGTCATGAAAGATAATCTACATATTTTTAGTTAATAATCAATCTCATAAGCAAATACTTAACCACCGAGTATAATTTGAGATTTGTACTACCAGATAGCAACCTTAAAATACACAAGAAGCACTAATACTCCCCAAACCAACACTGTGGGCTTCCTGAGATCTGCGCGTGATTCACCCATAAGCCCCACGATCGCCCCTTCCCAAAATAAAGATTCTGGTATCAGTGACGGCCATAACCAGAGAGCCTTCCTACAGATGGATTCGGCACCGCAAGCGGATGGTACTCCAGCATGCCGGGTCTCTCAAGTACCTCGGGGTCCACCGCCCATGACTGTGCTCACGGAGCGGGCTCCCACCCTCCCCTGGGTCCTCAAGGACTCTGCCCAGGGCCCCGCTTTCCGCCCCCCAAGCTGCGGGCCCCGCCGGCCTTTGTTTTCCGCCCGGCCCGCGGGCGGCGCGGCCCCGCTGACAAAGGCGCGCATCGCCATCTTGTCGCGGCGGCCGGACGCAGCGCCCATTCATTCAGGGCTGGGGTCGGGGTTGGGGACCGGGGTCTCCGCGGGGCCCTGAGCCCCGCAGCAGAGACGGGGAAAAGGCCCCGAACCCGCTCCCGCGCGCCGACAGCGCGGTCCCGCCCGGAGCCCCTACCCGGCCCGGCCCGGTGCCGCCCGGTCCCGCGGGGCGAAGGCGCGGGGCGCTCGGGTCGGGCAGGGTCTCCGGAGACCGCACCTTCGGGCGCAGAGCCCCCAGCCGCGCCGCCGCCCTGCTGCCGTCACGGAGGCGATGCCGCTGCGGCCGGTCCGCGCCCGGCCCCGGATCTCGGCCCCGGTTCCGGCCCCACCCGGGCGAGACGGAGGGCGGCGCGGCCGGGCGGGGGCGCAGCGGGGCCCGGGCGGGGGCCAGCCGGGGCGGCGGCGACCCCCGGGCCGGGCCAGGCCGAGGCCGCGGTTCAGGGCCGGGCTCCGGCCGCGGGCTCCGGGCCGGGCTGGTGGGCGGGCTGGCTGCGCTCACCTCGCCCTGCGCCCGCCTCCCCGCCGCCGGTCGTCGCGCTCGCGGCCCGCGGGCAGAGCCGGCGAGGTGTCGGGTCCGCGCGGCGGTGCTCCGGTCCCGGCCCGCTGCCCTCGCCGCCCGCGCCCGCGTCCGCGCCCGCCGC
This sequence comes from Hystrix cristata, assembly GCA_004026905.1. NCBI lineage: Eukaryota > Metazoa > Chordata > Mammalia > Rodentia > Hystricidae > Hystrix > Hystrix cristata. The sequence continues at coordinate 275,783 of PVJO010000044.1, read as the reverse complement.
CGCCGCCGCCCGCCCCTCAGACGCCTCCAGCCATCGGGATGGGCGCGGCGGCCCCTGTCCGCAGCCTCGGGAAACCCCACGTCGCGTCACCGCGCACGGCTACGGGCGCGCGCACGCCTGCGCTTCCTCCCCGGCCGCGCGTGCGCGAGCGGCTTAAAGGGCTACCCGCTGCCCTCGAGGAGCACAAAGCGCGGGCCTGCCGGGGTGGGCAGGTAGAGCAGGAAGGCCTCAAGGATTCTTGGGTATTGCCCGTCCGCCCAGCACCCGAGCTGACTGTGTGTGTGGTGTCGGGGGTTGAATCCAGGGGCTTCTTCTACTTTTTTGAGACAGGGTCTTGCTCAGTTGCCCAGGCCAGCTCAGACTTGGAATCCTCCTGCCTTAGTCTCTCGGAGTCCTGGGCCGTGCGCTCCCTCGCCCAGCTCCAGCTGCACCCGAACCTGTGGCCGGAGCCCCGTCTGGCCCCTGTGCTGTCCTCCACACCAGCCCAGGTCTGCGGGCCAGGCCATGCCCTCAGGGGGCCATGTCCCCCAACTGGGCTCACCTGTCTCTGGCAACTTCCCTGCCTCTCTGCAGTGGGCCTCCCTTCTCGCTGTGTGCACGTGGGAGAAAGAATGCAGCCCCTCTGCCCACTGTCTCACCTTCCCCCTCCCCTGGATGCTTGCAATCCATCCTTCCTGCAGCCTCCTCCTTGCTTTTTGCTTTGTTTTGCTTTTTTGTTTTTTGAAACAGGGTCTCTCTAGGTAGCCCAGGCGGGCCTCGAACTCACAGCAATTCTGCCTCAGCCTCCTGAGTACTGGAATCACAGGCATGTGCCACCACTGCCAGACCCCTCCTTGCTTTTAGCTCCAGACTCCCCAGGTTCCTCTCCCTGTCCCAGCCCTGAACCTAGCCCCTAGCCCAGGAGCCCTGGTTCTCAGGAAAAGCCGGGATGCAGGTGCAGGAGCTCACTAAGTCTTCAGCAGATGACTCGGGAGTGCATATGTGCGCTTGCGTACTGAACATGTGCACACAGCCAATGGACATTTTATCATTGAGCGCCGTGGGTCTACATGTTCTGCAATATCCACCTAACACTCGGGGCTCATTCAGGTGACATCCTGCTCTGGAGTGAGGGGCCTGCCTGCATGTACCTGGGCAGAGGCCCGCTCCCCATCCATGGGCTCTGCTTTCCACTGGGCTCCCCTGTCCCCACCCCTGCTGACCCAGGATGACTTCCTGTCAATCCTGTCTCTCCTCTGCTTGAAATGTTGACACCTCCCATCCTCCCACCCTCTCTCCCTCATCCAGGTTGCTCTTGCCCTCCCTGCTGTCCCTGTGGCTCCATCTGCCCGGAAGCATTTCCCCGTAACCTCGTGTTAATCAGGCCACTGCTGGTATCCCCTGTGCAGAGCTGTCACCTTCACCTCCCAAGAAAATGTTCCCGGCTGGCTTCATTTCTTTCACGCAGTTTATCCCTTGCTGCCTCCATCCCCTCCCCTGCTGCAGTATGAGCCCCATGCAGTCCCTTCCCACTGCCCACCACCCCACCTGCCCCATAGAAGGTCCTGGGGACATTTGCAGAGTGCATGGAAGGAGCCTGGATGACACCCGTGTTCCATGTGAGAGACCAGGGCCTGTACAGCTGCAGCAAAGGAAAGGCCAGTGGTACTGGCACCCAAGCAGCAGGACATCCAGGAGGGACATAGGATCCAGACTCTGGCAGAAGCTTCAAAAGAGGGGTGGAAAACCTGGCACAGTGGAACACACCTGTCATCCCGGCACTCTGGGAGGCTGAGGCAGGAGGATTGCAAGTTTGAGCCCAGCCTGGGCAATTTAGTGACTTAGCAAAACCTCGAGTGCCCATCTGAGTCTAGGCCTTAAGTGGAACTGAAGAGGGGAGAAAAACAGCCAGAGGTGGTTGGGAGCGGGGAGGCTGAGCCAGCAGCAGGCAGCTGGAGGTAGGCAGAGGGCCAGCTGTCCCTGCAGAGACCTCATGTTTCTGTGGGACCCCCAAGGCCTCCCCTCCCTTCCCAGTCTTCTCCATCCCTGGCCCAGGGTCTCAGTGGAGATGGCAGGGTGGGCAGGATTCAGACTGCAGCACAGCCCTGGCAGCTGGGTCCTGGGGCTCCCCTGGCTCACAGTTGCTGTGGATGTTTGGCCCAGCCCCCAGACATGGCACCACCTCCACATCTCCATGTCATGTGCTGGTGTTCAGGGAGCTAGGGCCTTCCCTGGAACTTGCCCCTCTTTTATGCGTTTATGGCATGCGGTTGGGGGGAGGTTTGAAATCCAGGGGCGGAAGGAATGAGGAGCCCTGGACTCTGCCTCCTAGCATCCCGGCCACAGCTGTGTCCTGCCACCTGGCCACATTGTCCCTTGGCCAGGAGGACACTCGCCCTGGACCTTGGTCAGCCTCAGCAAGGGTCCACAGGAGCTTCCCCCTCCTGCCAGAGCCCCCAGCTTCTCCCTGCTCCCAGGGGCCCCCAATCCCCCTGCCTCCCTCCAACTGCTTCCTCCAGGGCCTCTGCTATTTTCTGGTCCTCACCTGCCACCCAGCCCCCCACAGTGGGGCACAGACTGGGGAGCTGGCCCTCCTGGCTTCCCGAGGCACTCCCTTCCTGGGAAGCCTCCTGGACACGACCGGAGTCCACAGCCACACCCGCAGCAAGGCAGCCTAAGGCTGGCTGGGTGCTGTGAGCTGAGTGGGCCCAGGGTGGAGGCGCTGCCCAGAGCTGGCCCTACGCCCAGCCTCGCTGGGGACCCGGAGTGCGGATGTGTCTAGCAGATGCCCCTCCCCCACCCTGGGCAGGAAACAGACTAACGGGAAAGTAGGTCTTTAAATCTGAATTATTCAAACAATCTGTGCATGTGACCGGGACCCAAAGCCTGCGCCAGCTGCACCCGGGGTGCTTTAAGGTCTCAAGGCCACAGGGGACCTGGGGAAGGGGCAGGGCAGCAGCCATTGGCCCCCTTGTCCTGCCCAGCTCCTGCTGGCATCTGTCCCCACTCTGTGACCACCTATCATGGCTTCCAGTAAAGAGCAGGAGACTGACCCTACCTCCACACACCCGAGGAAGAGAGGGGGAAGGAGGAGTGCCCACGTGATGGCGGCTGGGGACAAAATGTAGGTGACAAGAGGAGAGAGAGCGCTAATTAGTCCCTGTGCCTTCCCTGTGCCTTCCTGAGGCAGGGCTTGCTGAAGGAACCGGGCCACAGATCCAGGAAGCCATGCCCCTCCTCCACTGTGCTCACACACACAGCACCCATGGGTGCCAGGGCCACTCTGCTGGGGGCTGGGCCAGCACTGACCTGAGGGGCATGGACAGAGTGGGGAAGCTTTCTGAGGACTGGGACCCTCCTCCTGCTGGTGCAGGAGTTTGCCCTGTCCCCAACCCCCCACTTGTCCCTGGCACTCCTGGCCACTCACTTTGGTCACACACCAGATATCCCTCCAGGGGGCACCAAAACCTGGGGAGCTCCCTGGGGAGTCAGGAAGCGCAGGTGTGCAGCGGAGAGCTGGCTGGTGGTGAGCGAGTGCTTGGAGGACATCCGCTGTCCCCAAGTTGAGCTAGAGTCCTAGCAAGCCTCAGGGAGCCTTGAGGTTCCTGGGGCAGGTGCACAACTCCAGGAAGCGCAAGAGGCCGGGCACAGCCTTCTCAGGAGGCAGGTGACAGATGGCACCCCTCGCTCTCCAGTAGCACGGTTCAAACTGTCTCTACACAATGACAATCCAAGTGCCAAGGACAGACCTAAATGACAGGCTCATCAATGTCACCCTTGTTTGTGAGCAGGAAGAACAGTAGCCCCTGTGTGTGGACCTGGAGGCCATGCATGCAGGGGCATCCATGTGCCTGTAACACACACAGACACACACACACACACACACACAAAGAGTGGGTCAGTCAGGAATCAGGGTAGCAAATGTTGAAGCCTACACCAGCTTGCCTGAAAGGAGGAAACAAACAACTGGCTCAGTGAACAGAAGTGCCTAAGTAGACATCTGGGCTTCAGGCACAGCAGGATCCAGGCGCTCAGCAAGGCTGTGGGGGCCTCCTTGCCTGCCCACAGCAGAGCCTCCTTGTGCAGCAGCTCCTCCTCTCTTTCTCTGTCTGGTGTGACCTCTGCTTTCCTTCCACTCCCAACTTCATACCACTGGGCTTGAGACACTTTTGAGACACCACCAAGACTCGGAGAGGGCACCCTTGGGTGGGGCTGGCACTGGGCAGCACAGGGCAGAAGCCCCCCGGCTCAGGATTTAGGCCACACTGAGCTGGTGTCAGTGCAGGCCTTGTCAGCTGCTGACCTAAGCCCCAGGATTAGGGTAGCTGGTGTGGCTGCCCTGGGTGCCACGCTTGGAGTCTGGGCCTGAGCACAGGACCAAGGGCAGGGGCCAGGAAAGGTCAGCCAGTGGCCCTGAGACTCTGGCTTCTCCATGTGTCCACTGCATGTGGTGGGGCATGCTGGGAGAGACATGGGGCCTGTGCCGCCCCGGCCTGGAACTAGACACTGGGGCAGAGAGAGTGGGTGGCGGGGCAGCCTCAGCCCTCACCAACCCCTCTGGTGCCCCTAGGTTGTCTCTTAAGGTGGGGGTATCATGGCACAAGCCCTTGGCGACTGAAGGCAGCCAGGGCTCCCACTTCAACTGAAGGCAGCCAGGACTCCCACTTCCCGCCCAGCTGGTGGGCAGCCACCTTGCACAGAAGTGTTCTCTCCAGCTCCCATCTCCCTGGTGGTACCCTGGGACACAGAGCAAGGCTTGGTGGGGTGGTGCGGATAGGGCCAGAGGCAGTTGCCCACTTACGGGGCATGCTGAGGGAGGAGTCCCTGTGCCAGTGAGTGGGGACACACACCCAGGTGGGCCACAGGTGGCCTGGTGTCCTCCATGCAGGGCTACCACATCCCCTGCCCTCCCCAGGTCCCCTTGCACAGAGCAGGGGCCAAAGGGCCATGGCCTGCAGGGTTGTCACATGGCCAGGAGGGTGGCAGGGGTATTCTCGGGCATGGCCTCTTGCTTACTTCACCTCCCACCCGGGGCCAGCCAGGAGCAAGCACCCCGCTGTTCTGGGATCATGGGGTCCCCAAGGAGGGGGCACCCTGGGACTCCACTCTCAGTACCAGCCAAGTAAACAGCTCACACCTGAGGCACAACAGGCGGCCGGTGCAGCCACTGTCTCAGACCCCTTGAGGTCAGGGCCCCAAGGAACTGCAGGGCTACTGGCAGCAAAGCCTGGCCAGCCCTGGCCCCAGCAGGAATGGCCCTTTCTCCTCGTCCTGCACCCTGGTCTTTGTCCTCACTGACCCTGGGAGCCAGGTGGGACATCCACTCCCAGAAAGACCCCCATACTGGCCTGGAGTACTGGTGTCCTCACCCCAGGCGGCTCAGCCTGGCACAGAAGTTCCCATACCCACATGGCCCTAACGGGCATAGGATCCCCCTCAAGTACCCCCAGAAACTCAGTGGTGCCCCATCACAGCATTTGTAAGTCAAATATGATATTCCTTCAAAGTTTTTGTTAATGGTAATTTTTTAAATTGGTACTAAGGATCGAACTCAGGGCCTCGTGCTTGCTAGGTAAGCTCTCTAACCATTGAGCCAAATCCCCAACCCCCCTCACAACTTTTGTTGCTGTTGTTCAGAGAACTGGAGATTGACCCCATATCTTGAGTCATAGGTCTCACTGAGTTGCCTAAGCTGGGCTGGCCTTGAGTTTACGATTCTCCTGCCCCAGTCTCCCAAGTACCGTCTTAACCGTTCTGAAGTGTACAGTTCGGTGTCGTTCAGCACATTCATGACACCTGCAGCCAGCACTGCAGTCCTGTCCCAGAACTCTCCCAGCACCCGGCTGGCAGCGCCACACAGCACCTTCCACCCCTCAGCCCTCGGGAGCCAGCATGCTGCTTCCATCTCTGGGCTGCCCCACCAGGGACTTCCAGGGGTGGCATTGCACCCTGCCTGGCCCTTGGTGTGATTCTCAAGACACCCGTGCCCAGCTGCACACGCACACCTGGCGGCGCTCCATTCCTTTCTACAGACGAATCATATTTGGTGGAACACACGTGCTAAATTTTATCCATCCACATATGGATGGATGTTTGGTTTTTTCCACCTTTTGGCTGTTGAGAGCAATGCAACTGTGACTATTTTCGAACAGGTTTTTGTTGTGCATCTGTTTTCAGCCCTTTGGGCTCTGTCCCTTAGGAGTGGCAGGGCTGAGTCACACACTAACTCTATGAGCCCACGAGGGGCCGCTGGGCTGCAGTGTGGGACCCCACAGCTGCCACCGTGGCCCGGGTCCCGGGACCTCACACGCTCACTAGCACATGTGATCTGCCTGTCCTGCTTTCGCCACTGCTGGTGGGTGAGCAGCGGTGCCTTGTGGGGGTTTTGATTTCTTTAATTTTGATTAGCGCGTGTGTGCAGTACATAATGTTCACATTCCTTGTGGGGAACTGGTACATGCACACAACACATCTTAGTTCTTTATGCTTCCCCTCCCCTCCCTTCATCTCTGGGTCCCCTTGCCATTTGCAAAAGGTCTACCTCAGTGTTTCTTGCCTTTGTGTGTGTGTTTGTGTGTGCGTGTGTGTGCTGGGGTGTTTCTTGCCTTTTATCTTGGTCTTCAATTTATTAGATTTTGAGTTTCTTATATAAGAGAAACCATGTGATATTGAAGCTTGTGTGTCTGATTTACTGCACTTTATATATTTTGGTCTCAAGGTACACCCATTTTGCTACAAATGACTAAAGTTCATCTTTCTTCATAGCAGAGTAGTGTGTCGTGTGTAAACACCCTACATGTTCTTTATCTGTTCATCTGCTGAAGGACATACAGGCAGCTTCCAAGATTTAGCTATTAGGAATTCTGCTGCTATAAACAAGGCCATGCACAGATCACTGTAATATGATGATGTTTTGGGGGGTACCAGGGATTGAACTCAGAGCCTCTGCTTGCTAAGTAAATGTTCTGCCACTTGAGTTAAGTCCTCAACCCCTGTAAAAGAAGGATTTTAACTCTTTCAGAAAGATACTGAGAAGCGGAATAGCTGGGTCAAATGGGATTTCTAGTTTAAATTTTTTAAGGAATTGCCATGCTGATTCCATGGTGGTTGTACCAGTTTACACTCTCATGGTGGTTGCAACGTGATTGTCCCTGCTGATCAGCAATGTTGAGCGTCTTTTCACATGCTTATTGGCATCTGTGTATCTTCTTAGGAGAAATGTTCCTTCGAGTTCGAGGCCTTTGCCTATCTTTCTTGTTGAGTTGTAAGGGGTCTCCGTAGATGCAGGTACCACATGCTCACGCTCTCACTGGGTAGATGATTGCAAGGATTTCCTCCCAGTCTGTAGGTTGCCTCCTCTCCCCCCCCCCTTTCTCTCATCTCTGTGTGGGGTTTGTTCTCTGGTATTGTCCTTTCATGCACAGAGGATTTGATTTGGCTGAAGTCCAATTTCCCCTTTTTTCCTTTCTGGTTCCTGGGTCGTCTGTATCTTGGTGTCACAGCTCCAAGGTTGCTGCCACATTTAAACTTGTAGACACTCATCCTCGTGTTTTCTTCCAGGGAATCATCGTTTGGCTGCAGAGCTCAGGCACCGGCTGCTGCGCACAGCGTCCCCGTGCATGTGAGGTGGGATGTCTCCCTTCTTGTACTCCTTCCCATCCCGCTGTCCCACAGCCTCAGAACAGACTCACTTCTTCCCGTTTTGGAGATCAGTTCTCATGTCTGCGAGGGATTCTGCCTGAGCTCCCTATTCCACGTGGCCCTGATGCATGTCTGACTTTTCACCTGTCTTGATTATGCACCTTTACAGTAAGTTTTGAAAGGTTTTGAAGTTGCAAAGTATGAATCCAATAGTTTATCTTTCATCTTCAGGATGGTTTTGAGTATTTAGGATGCTTACAATTCTGTATGAAATTTAGGATCAACTTTACCATTTCTTTTTGTTTTCATTTTTTGAGCTTTGTAGTCCAGGCGGCCTTGAACTTGCTAGGTAACCTGCACTGGCCTCAAATGCACAGCAGTCTAGCCGTGTGTGGAGGCTCACACCTGTAATCCCAGCACTCAGGAGGCTAAGGCAGGAGAATAGCCTCAAGTTCGAGGCCAGCCTCCACTACATAGTGAGTTCAAGGGTTAGGGTTTTTTCCTCCCTTTTGGTTTTCTGAGGCAGGGTCTCCCTATGTCTCGCTATGTAGTTCAGGGTGACTTTGAACTCACTATGTAGCTGAGGCTAGCCTCAGCCTCCTGAGTGCTGGGTTTACAGGCCTGCGCCACCACGCAGAGCTGGCTCCAGCACTTGTGTGCTCAGGCGCTGTGGGCGGGCCCAGCATAGACAGGAACGAGGGTCCTTGAGTCCAGCAGCTCCCAATTCAGGAGAGCCCTTCCCACTCAGGCAGAAGCCAGGAGCATGCTGCTGGGTCCCAGCAACCCCCCCCCGAACCCCTGGGGCTTGGGGTGTTTATCACCAATCGCGTCCCAGTCCCTGAGGCCAGGAGCTGATGCAAGGCTGCCCGACGACGGATGGGGGGGGCTGGCCAACCGGGGCCCAGGATAGGGAGAAGGGAAGAGGGAGAGAGACACGGGCGGGCGGGTCCCAGCGGCGGGGTCCCAGGCGGAGCCCGGTGCCCCACACCCCCGCCTCCCCCGGGCCGCGCTGCAGGTGCGGGTCTATGGAAACCGGCGGGCCCGCGGGGCGGCAGCCCGGAGCCGGGTCCCCGGGGTCTCCCGGTGACGTCCCCGGGAGCCGGCGGGGCTGCGGTCCCCGGGGCGTCACCTGCCGATCACCCTGCGCGGTCTTCGGTGGGCGTCGCCAGGCCGGGCTTCCCGGGGATCGGGGCAGCGCCACACCACGGCGGGGACTGGGCGGAACGGGCACCGCCCGCGGGGCTGCAGGGCGGTGCGGGAGACCCCGGGAAGGCCGCGCTGGCCGCGGAGGCCGCGCGGGGGGCGCGCGCCTAGTCTCAGCTGCTCGGGAGGCTGAGGCAGAAGGATCGCAAATTTGGGCCCAGCCTGCTTCAAAATGAAAAATAAAAAGGGATGGGGGCTCAGGGAGAGGGCGCCCGGGCTCCATCCCCAGCCCTGCAAAAAAAAAAAAAAATACCAGAGGCAGTGTTTTGAAGCCGGACGAGAACGGCGGGGAGGAGGCCCAGCTCGGCCGGGGTGCAGCGGCCTCTGCTCGCGCTCCTCGAACCCAGAACCCAGAACCCAGAGCCCAGAACCCGGCTGCTCTAAATAATGTTCCAGCCCTCGGGCGCCGCCTGGTGGGCACGCGGAGCTACGCCGGACCGCGCGGCTTCCGGGCAGGGCGAAGGCGGAGCCTGGGCGGGAGGCGGGCCTTGGGCTGGGCCAGGGCTGGGAAGACGGGGAGGGGCGGGGGCGCCTCGGGAGCCTGGTCGCAGGGGTTGAAGAGTACAAATCTGGCAAGGCGGGAAACTTCGGCGCGGGTGTCTGTGGGGCACTGCGCTACAGTGTTGCACTCCCGTCGTTGCACTCCCTGGTCACCCTGGGTTCACTAAAGTTGGACTTAGTTCACATAGCTTCAGTTTTTCCCAGGTCCCTTTTTTTTTTTCTTTTCGAGACAGGGCTAATGTAGTCCAGGCTGTCCTTGAACTTACTATGTAGCCCAGGCTGACCTCAAACTCACAGCGATCCTCCTGCCTCAGCCTCCGGAGAGCTGGGATTACAGCCATGCGCCACCACATCCCTCTAAAATCTACATAAATCATCTGGAATGCTGCAGGGCAGATTCGATGTATTTTTTGTTGTTGTTGTAGTAAAACATACATAATATAAATTTTACCATCTTCACCCTTTTTAAGTGTACAGTTCTTTGGCATTGAATACATTCGCGCTCGAGGGGAACCCTTGCCCCATCCGTTTCCAGAACATTTTCATCTTTCTAATCTGAGAGTATGAATGCTTGAATTCTTTAGGTATTAACTCCCCCACCCTTCCCGAGCCTTTCTCTCCGCCCCCAGCCCACTTCCTGTCTCAGCCCCTCAGGGCTTCAGAGCCTCCCCTAAGTGGAGCCTTGCAGTATCTGTTCATTGAGGCTGGCTGGTTTCTCGACAGCCTGCCCTCAAGGTTCGTCCAGGCGCTAACATGTATCAGAATTCACGGCTTTGATTTGTTTTGACTTTTTTTTTTTTCAGTCTAGACAGAGATGGACTCTAGGACTTGTGCATGCTAAGCAAGCGCTCTACCCATGAACTGCATCTCAGCCCTTTTTATTTTTTTTGAAATGGGGGTCTCGCTGAACAGGCTGGGCTCGAACTTGTGATCCTCCTGCCTCAGCCTTCTGAAAAGCTGAGATTTTTTCATCTCTTTTTCAGGCCAAATAATGTTCCATTGCATTACAGCAGATGTTGTTCATCCATTCATCCATTCATGGACTTGGGATGCTCCCACCTTTTGGTTATTATGACTAATAATCCTGCCATGAACACATATGATGTCTATTTGCATCTGGTTTTCAATTTTTAATATGTACCCAGCAATGGAATTGCTGCAGGCTCATATGGTAATTATATGTCCATTATTATTGTTGTTATTGTTATTAATTGTTATTATTGTTTCATGGTATTGGAATTGAACCCAAGGCCTTCCCACTGACCTACACCCTAGGCCCCTTTTTTTTTTTTTTTTTTTTTTTATCAACAACATGTATTGGTACATTGTATACATAATGATCATAATCAACATGGTTATTTTGTACCACCTAGGCCCTTTTTAAAATTTTTAAATTTTGAGATAGGGTTTTGCTAAGTCATTAAGTTTCCCCGCTGGGCTCAAAGTCATTCCTGCCTCAGTTTCCAGGGAGTTGGGGTAATAGGCCACCAAATACACCTGACTGTGTTTAACATTTTGAGGCACTGTCATCCTGTTTTCCATAGGGGCTATGCCATTTTACATTCCTGGTGATGTCAATGGTCTAATTGTTCTAAGAGTTTTTCTTTTTTTTTTTCCTGTAGTGATCAGAAGTAACATGAGATAGAAAATAAAGATTTCATTACTTGCAGGTCTAGAGGCCACACAGAGGCCAGGCAGCGTACAGCAGTAGAGAGTGAGGATGGGCACCTGGCATCCTGGGGTCTGGGTCCAGGCAACACACACAGGCACTGGAAAGCCGAGGTGGGGGGTGTCAGCAGGGAGGGTGCAGTGAGACCTCAGCTCTGATCTGGCCTCCAGGGAGCCCAGTTTTGAGGGCGAATTGTGAGGGTAGGTGTCAGAGATGAAGGCCAGGGGCCTGTCCATGGCTGAGAGCACTGTGAGGTGTGGCTATCCAGGGCTGCTGGGACATGTTCCCTTCTGTAGTCTTGGATCTAGGTGCCCTTGACGGGGGGGTTGGGTGCAGACTGTCCTCACCCTCACCCAGGGGAGACCAAGGCCAGCTGCAGCTGGGACCAAGGTACATATGGCCTTCCACTTTGCACCTATGCTGGTGTCTCCTCATGCCCTGCCTGAGCTCACAGGAGATGGGCCCACGGCTTCCTGGGGCTGGGGCCCGAGATCACCACAGATCTTTGGCCTCAGCAGCTGGCAGGCCTGCAAGGGTACATCCTACACTGCGGCTTGGATTTTTTGGCAGCAGCAAGCACGGAGAGCCCCACCTGCTGAGACCCATCAGGCAGCAGTGGGGGGAGGGGGTGGTGTGCGTGTGAGAGACCCCAGGTCCACACGTAGGACGGAGGGTAACAAGGCAGGGCCTGTCCCTGGCTATCCGTCCCTGGCTATCCGGTGGTGGGGGAGCTTCAGGCCATGAGGGTGGAGATCTGTAACGGCAAACAACTACCCTTTTCCTCATCTTCCTCATCCTCCACTTCCATCTCTTTTTCAGTATCCAGGGCCTTCGCACTGAACTATATAGCCCATCCTTTTTATTATTGTTTTATTTTGAGACAGAGTCTTGCTAAATTGCCCAGGCTGGGCTTGAACTTGTGATTCTCCTGCCTCAGCCTCGCAGAATGCCGGTATTACAGGCATGCGCCACCACTCCCTGCTCCTAACCGCAAGCTTCCGAGTGCCGTGGCAGGCCACTTTTATGCTCACTGTCTGGGGGTGGGCAGATAGGGCCTGGGGCACAGGGATTTGGTGCCACTGCCCAGTGGTTAGCTGGACCCAGACAGGAGGGGCTGGTGCCTGTCTGAGGAGGGAGCCCAAAGGAGCTGGCTCTGTTGTTCTGAGTGGGAGGGAGGTCAGGTTTCCCTGAGTAACCCTAGAATAGCCCCTGCAGCCTGGAGGAAATCTCCTTCCTGGGCTGTGCCCCTCCCAACCTCCGTGCAGGGGCTGAGGTCCCTGGTGGCCTGATCACTCAGCCTGTCTTTAGGGTGTTTACCGGGGGCTGGCACCTGGCTTCCAGGGATGGGAGGGCCATTCGACACCAGCCAGCCAGGATAGCCTTCCCTGAGAAGCCTCGCCCACAAGGTCCTTGGGCTGACGGGACAGGCGGCAGACTCAGACTGCCCTGTGTTTCTCTGTCCCCAGCCATGTAAGGCTGTTCAGGACCTGGGGCCTGGTGGGCTGGGTAGCAGGGCATCCGGGCATAGAGAATGGCTGGAGCGGGTGCCTGGGGGGTGAGGGCTCCTCAGGAGCCTGAGAGGGGCCAAGCCCAAGTCCTTCTGCTCCAGGGCAGGGATACAGTGGCCCCTCCTGGTCCCCAGTGTCCCCTTGGTCTCACTGGCACCCACTGTCTTGGCCCCCTGCAGCCCTGCTGCCCCTCCCAGGGCTGGGCTGTGCCCTGGCTCCCATGCACCCACCTCTTCACCGCGCCTGGACCCCGCCTGACTTGTTCTGGACCTAAAGGCTCCCGCCTGACACCTCCTGAAAGCTGGCTCTGTGCCAGGGCCTCCTTTTGTCCTGGAGAGGGGAAGGGCAGCCCTGGTGAAAGGGTGTGGGGTCCCCTGCAAACAGAGTACCTGTGGGTTGAGCAGATCAAAGAGGACAAGGGGGTCTTTGAAATCTTTGAGGAGGTGGGCAACGGGTGAAGTGGAGGGGCGGCTAGAGCTGCTGATAAGCCTGCTGGGCATCGGTCCCACCAGGAGCGAGCTGGCCTTCACAGCCAGGGACGTGGACAGACACAGGGAGCAGGGTGGGATGGACCAAGGTGAGGACAGCCCTGGGTGGGTAGGGACAGCCTGTTTGTGCGATGAGCAGGGAATGGCCCTCCCTTGAGCTCCTGGGTCCAAATTCCCTGCAGACAAAACTTCGACTGTGACAGCTTCCTGTCCCTGATGAGGATTTATCAGGAAAAGGCCCAGAACCAGGAGGGTGAGCTCAGGGCTCCTTTCTGGGTCTTTGACAAGGAGAACAAGGGCTGTATCTACTGAAACACACTCAAGTAGGTGGGGCCGGGTGGCGGGTACACGGCTGGCAGGTCAGGCAGATGCAGGGGCTCAGGGCAAGACCCCCACAGGTGTGTGCTCATGAACACAGGCAAGCCCCTCAGTGAGGTGGAGGCTGAGTGGATGATGAAGGAAGCCGACAAGGATAGGGACAAGCTGACAAGGATACGGACAGGACCATTGTCGACCTGCCCCTCTGCCTGGAGAATTCATAGCCATGATGACCGGAGAGTCCTTCAAGCTGGTCCAGCAGGAGCAGCTGCCACAGCTATGAGGACGCCTGCCTGGGAAGGCTGCCACAGCCCAACCCCTGCTCTGCCTGAACTAAAGGCTCCAGCCTGACACCTCTGTGCTTCACTCTCTCCAGTCTGGGGGCAGGAGTTCAGGAGCAGTTCTCAGGGGGCCCCTGTTGCTCCCGCTGTCATGCCTGACCCCTCCCACTGTCCAGATCTGGCTTTTGAACCCCAGCCTGAAGGTCACTGGGACTATACATGCTTGCCCACCTGCCTGCATTCCGTGGGGCCCCCAGAGCCATCCCATGAAAGTGGAAACTGCTTAGACATAAACTTTATTCTGTTCTCCAAGAGCTGTAGACATTGTGGCTGGCCCTGAGCTTATGCAGCTCGGGCCCATGGCACCTCCTCCAGGCTGAGGTCTGTGAGCCAGGCCAGGGCCTGAGACGGAGAGTGCCAGCCTGCCTGAGGGTGGCCAGCATGGGGCTGGTGGCTGGCCGGCGTTACATAGCAACAAGGCCAGGACTGCAGCAATGTGCTGAATGGCAGTCTTCCCAGGGGAAGGATGGGGGCTGACTGGGGCCCTTGGCTCCAGGACTCCAAGCTCTCTTGCTCCTTTTAAGGGGCACAAGGGCTACTGGGCACTGGGACCTGGCTCCTGGGCCCTGGGAGTGGTCCTGAGGCCCGAGGGACCTGCAAAAGGACCAGGTTTCTGGAAAGGAGCCAGCTCCTCATCTCTGGGCTTTGCCATTTTGATGGCCTCATCGTAGGAAGGTGGCAGCTCCAGGGCAGACAGGCTGTAGGCCGGTGGGGCCATGAAGTCAGGGTCCAGCTCCCCGAAAGGCAGGGCCAACCGTATGCCCAGGGGATACTGCACGGAGCTGTAGGCTGCAGGGAGCAAGGGGGGGGTGTCTGTGTGGGCTGCTAGGTACTCATCCCCATGGTCCCACCCCTTCCCCAGCCAGCTGACGGACTGTCAGGCACTCACAGGTCACAGTGCTGTGCACAGGGCTGTCACTCTCCATGGTGACAGCTGTTAAGTCATGGGGCTGCCACTCGGGAGACAGGCGTGTCTGGGTGTGCGCCTGCTTCCGGAGACAGCAGAACCGGACGCAGCTGGCAGTGACCCCGCACAGCAGCAACAGCAGGAGAGCGAGCAGGATGAGCCTGGCAAGGAGGAATGAGTCTCACCGCTGTACTGACCACTGCCCACTGGGCACCTGCACCCTCTGGCCGGTCACTGCCCAGGCACCCAAGATGGGACAACAGGCAGGTGTCCCACGGGGAGGTCAGTCTCTCCACGCCAGAGGCCTCCCTAGCCAGAGCCTGGCCTGTGCAGCCGTGCGCCCTGGCTGGGGGTGGCCTTGGGCTCACTCCCAGGACACACTGTCCCCAGCTGACTGCACAATCCTGTGCCTTCTGCTGACTGTGATCGGCCTTGCTCCCGGCTGCCAGGGCCCCAGCGCTCCCGCCAGAGGCCGGGACTAGGGGTTAGCAGGTGGCTGGGGTCCCCGGGGTGAACCGTCGGGCCAGCGTGTGCGCGGCCTCCACTTACCCCACGTGCCACAGGCTGCTCCAGCGGGCCTGGGGCGAGCACCTGCGGGGATGGGGCAGCTGCAGCGGGCGGCAAGGCCGGAGGCCCCACCCCCACCCCGCCCGACTTACTGGTCCGAGGGGTCGCAGCTGCCGCTGTCCTCTGAGCCAGGCGCCACCTGTGGGGACAGCAGTGAGTCCATGCGGGGCACAGCCGCGCGCACACCCCGGCCGACCCCGTGCGCTCGATCCCCGCCGGGCCCCGACCCACCTGCGGCAGCCGCAGGAGCGGCAGGAGCAGCAGCAGGAGCCCGGCCGGCAGCCCCAGGGCCATGCTCTGTGGGACAGCACGAGGAGCCCGCGGCACACAAATTTATACGGTCCCACCTTCGCCCAAGCCCGCGGAGGCTCCGCCCATACGACGCCCACCACTGCTGTGGAGCCGCCAGGAGCTGAGGCCCCACCCCGTCATCCGCGCCCCGCCCACACTAGGCGGGTCCACGGGGCCCCACCCCCTAGAGGGGACACTAGAGAGGCCCCGCCCCATTCCCCGCCCCGTCGAGCACTGCCCCCGCCCATTAACCACGCCCCGTCTCCGTAGACCGTATCAGCAGAAGGCCCCGTCCTAACCACGCCCCTGGCGCCGGTAGCCTCCACCCCCCAGACGGTCCACCCACCTCCCCGCGTCCTCCACCTGACTGGGCGTGGCCTGCCTACAGCCCCGCCCCAGCTCTCCAGGAAAGCACAAACGGATGCATCCTCACACAAGTCGGGGTAATCGAGGCCCTGGATGCGGTCCACTTTCCAAAAACCCTGGCCTTGAGGGCCTCGTCCAATCGGAGGAGCCAGCGCACCTCCCTCAACTTGGGTGCCAGCTGCTCACCCAGCTGGGCGAGGACCTTGACTCCTGCTGCCCTCCCACCCTGCTGCCGTGCGCCCTGCTTGCCTCTGCTGCTCTCTCCACAGCCTGTCTTTCCTCTCTGTGCTCAGCATGCACACGCATGGACACCTGCTCTGTGTCTCCCTGGAGGGGAGGTGACCAGGACCGTCAGGGCTCGGTCCACAGGTGTCCCGCACCTGAGGACCCGTGCTCAGCCTCCAGAGCCCCTGCTAAATGGTGGGGGGGAGCTTGGCCCTGGCCCTCCCACCTCCTTGCCCCTGCCTTGGCTGTGTTTGGTCCTGGAGGGCCAGTACCGGAGTGAGGAGGAGGCCTGGCCCTAGTTGGAGGTTCAGAGGGGAAGGCTGCTCAGGCACGGTCTCCACAAGCTCAGCCTTGTGCCGTCCAGCCGGGGCCTGGGACCTGCTCTCCTCCCAGCTGATCAGGGAGCACAGCAGGGGTCTGGGGCCGCAGCTGTCAGCTCCAGAGGGAGCAGTGAGCACCCGGTTTGCTGCCTCCAGGGCCCTTGGACAGAAGCCCCACAGATGCCACGCCAGGGTCAGTGCAGCCGGCTGGTTAGAGGCAAAGCCCACTTCCAGATGCCTCTGGGGCCAGGGCAGTGCCAGGAAAGCACACAGACACCTGGCCCTCTGTTCCCCAAGGTGAGGGAGGGCACATGTTCTTGTGAGTGCAGGGTGGGTGTGTGGTGCTTAGAGGAGGGCTGGGCAGGTGGGGAACAAGTCAGAGCCTGGGGTGCAAGAGCTGCTCATGGTTGGGCACTTTTGGCTTCTTGGAGGGGGAGTCAGGCTCCAAGGGCAGAACCTAGACTTTTCTCAGACAAGTGGACACTCACGCTCATACCCGCCCTGGCCCTGACTGGGCTCTGAGGGAGGGAATGGGTGAACTGGCCCTGACCCCAGCGCAGCCCTTCCTTGGGGTCATCAGGAAAAGCTGGGGGGCCCAGGCTCAGAGCTCCCTGTTCCTTCCCATCCTCCCTGTGTCCTTCAGGTCTGGGCCAGTCTCAACTCTAGCCCTGTACCCTGCACTTATGCTCCAGGTTTGGGGGCTCCCAGGGGGCCTTCTCCGTGAGTGTCTGGTGAGACCCTACCTTCCCCGAGGTCCTCGACCCACAGTTTGGTGCCTCGTGGATCGGGGTATGCACAAGTGTATGCGCGTGTGTACGTGTGGGTGTGTGTTTGTAGGGGGCTGCTTCCACAGGGGTCCACCCCACCTTGCATTCTGTGCTGGTCACCCACAGTGCAGGCTGTGCGCAGAGGCTCACAGTTTATTGACAGGCCCGTGGGGCGGCTCTCTTGCGGTCTCTGAAGTCTGCTGGGTCTTGGTGGGTCTGGGGATCTGCTGGGCCCCAGATAGGAGCACGCTGTGAGCTGGACTGGGTTTTGTGGGGAAAGGATGCTCTGGGGCCCAGGGCTGGCTGGGTCCAGGGCTGCGGGAAGAAGCCATGTTCACGGGATTGGGAGCCTGGGTCCTGTCTATTTGAACCCAACAGTAGAAGTGCCCAGGTCCTGCCCCCAGAAGTTTGGCCCAACCAGGCCTGGGGAGGGCTTCGGCTGTGGGAGGAGGGTCTTTGAGCACTGGGAGAGGCTCCTGTGGCCCTAGAGGCCTGTCACCACGTGAGCTACAAAGATGATTTTGTAGTTCTCCTTCACGTCCCCCCTGAGCTGCAGCAGAGTGGACACCATGAGTGGCTGGTCTGGCTGGAACAGGAAAGGACTCTCAGCCAGGGGACCCGCCAGGGGAGCTCTGTCTTTCCCACTCACCCCTACAGGCCCCCCACAGCCCAGCACCTACGTCAAAGTCGGCAGGTGGCACCCAGGAGATACTGATGGTCTTGGTCTGGCCTCGATCCACGGAACCCCTGGAGGGCTCGATGCAGAAGCCCTTGTGCTGCAGCCATGTGACGCCATCCAGGCTGAACTCCACAGTCTGCAGGCATTGGCAGTGCTGGGGGCTGGGGGCCAGCACTCCCAGCAGGTGGAGGGACAGGGGGAAGAGAGTGCCCAGCTCCCCTAGCTTTGCCTGGGGCTGCCCACCCCCCACTGGCTGCAGGAAACCCCAGGCACACCAACAAGGGGCATGGCTAGGGCTGCCCAGGCGGGGTGGGGGGCAGAGGCTGCCAGGCTGGCACCAGGAACTGAGCCACCGTCACCTTCTTTAGAGATGGCTGTGTGGTCCGGATGCAACCCACTTGCAGCTCCCTGGTGGCGGGTGGGGCTGGCTGGTCTGTGTCCAGCTGGATGTAGTTCAGGGTCAGTAGGACAGGCTTCAGCTCCTCCGCCTCTGTGGAGGGAGGGCGCTGGGCACTGGCTGGGCAGAGGCCAGGGCCAGGGCAGGCAGGGGAAGCAGGGCTGGAATCTTTTTGAATCCGGTGCACAGAGGGTCCTGCCTGGCCTTGAGGTGTGGCCCTGGAATCCCTGCCCTTCTGTGTGGGCCTGGTGCACCCAACTGCCAACTGGGGGTGCTGGGGGTCCCCCAACTGCTCCCTGAGCTTGCCGTGCCTCCCCTTCCCCTTTCTGATGCCAAGCTCACCCTCTCTGTGCTCAGAGTCGGAGGCAGGGATCACGGACAGAGACTCCAAGGGCACGTCCAGAGGGTCCCCACCCTCCACGAACATCATGTGCTCTCGGGCGGCCCCCTTCAGCCAGATCTGGTGGGACACTTTCTGAGGATGAGAAGCAGGCATCTTGTCCCCCCACTCTGCTTCGCGGTGCTGAGGCTGGCTAGGGGTGGGGCTCCACAGGACGCCCTGGCCTCTCCACCCACTGACCCCAGTGTGGTGTCCCTGGCCTCAAAATGGGGCAGCTCAGGGAAAGGTTGAAGGGATGTGTGGTGGTCGCAGAGCCCCACCTTTTTGAAGAGTACCACCTGGAGCCGGTCGGAGAAGTACAGGCTCTCGTGGTCTGGGCTGAAGGTTACAGTGAAGTCCTGCGCTTTCCCAGGGTCCATGATGCCGGTAACTGGGACCACACTGAACACACTCTGGCCACTGTGATTCTGTGTACCTATGGGCAGTGGAGGTGTGGCCAGGAGCTCCCCAGGAGACCCAGTACACCCTGCATACCACACCCACTCTGCATCCTGCCGCGTGCCCCCTGGACAGCAGCCCCACAGTGGCTCACCCACAACGTCTGTCCTCTGTGCCTGGGAGGTGAGGAATCGCGGCAACTCCTGCCGGGTGGAGGCCCTGGAGTTCGAGAGGCTGTCCAGCTGCACGGAGAACTTGATGGGCAGCAAGGAGTCGTTCTGCAGCTGCCAGGCACAGGGCATCAGAGGACCTGCCACTCAGGTTGCCCTCTGCCCTGGTCAGTGCCCACCATGTGATCACTCCAATGGGGGACCAGGTGGCCTTACCCCTCCAACAGTGATGGCACCAGCACTCAGGGTGGGAGCCCACTCCATTTCACCCAAGCGCTTCCCAGGTGGGTGGTCGGCTCGTGCTGCCATCTTGGCCGGCCCTGCCTCACCTGTCTCTTGCCTGTCCTCGCTCCATCCCCAGGGTGCCCCTTCTCCCACAATCCTGTCTCGGCCTCTGCTCCCAGGACTCCAGCTGGGGGCAGGTGTCCTGCAGGCTGCCTGGGCTGGGCCAGGGCATCCCTCAGACCAAGGGTCGGTGGGAGCCAGCCCTTGGGAGAGCCCGGGGCAGCGGCATCTCCTGGCTCGGCAGTCCTCAGCCCCGGGCGCCTGAGTCGGGCTCAAACAGGAGGGTGTTTGAGTGGCACAGCCTGAGGGGGCTGGCGAGGCTCCTGTGGCAGGGACACGTGGCAAGAGCGGGTAGGTGCCAGGAGGAGGGAGGGAACTCTCTGCCCTATCAGAAGCGTAGCAGAGGTGCCAAGCACAGGGGCTGGGTGGGAGCAGCCCAGGCCTCCAGTGACCCCCTGGCCTGAGTCCCCCGAAGGTAGGGCCAACTCCCACCCTGGAGCAAACCTTGAAGCCTGCAGAGATGGACTCTCTGGCGAGCACGTAGCCCATGTCAAGGACGTCGCTGTCAAGGGAGCACGTGATCATGGATGCCACGCCAGTGCCCACCAAGGTGAGGGGGAGTGTGCCTCTCTTGCTGACGACCTCCAGCGTTTCCTGAGCCTGGGGCACAGCCTACGTGTCAGGCTGTGGTGCTTGGTCTGTGGGCGGCTGGGTCCCCCTCTGACTTGCCAGCGAGCGGGGCCGGGTGGACCAGGCTTGCTGTGCTCCCACCCCGGCACACAGGGTATTGGAGGACTGGCGCTCACCAGGACGCTCTCATGGGGTGAGAAGGACAGCGCCAGGACCCGGGTCTCGCCGGCTTGCAGCTTGCTGGGGGTGTTCATCAGGAAGAAGGGGCCTCTGGGGTTCAGCACAGAGAATTCCACCTGAGGCTGGCGTCAAGGAGGCGGTGCCAGGCTCTGCGGGCATGTGGCCCCCACGGCCCCACTCCGCCCTGGCCCCTCAGAGATGTGGACAAGGATATGGCCAGGTCCTCCGGGCAGATGTTCTGGAGGGAGACCTTCTTGATGCTACGGTGTCCTGAAATGGCAGGGAGTCGGGCTGCCGCCTTGGGCTCCAGGAGCAGATTGGCCTGGGCCGGGTGGGGCTGATGTTGGGGTCCAGGTAGGACTCACCAACAGCAATGTCACCAAAATTGATGACAGTTTTGCCTTTGTCTGATGTCACCACGATAGCCGGAGCCACTGCTGGGCACCACAGCTCCAGGTACAGTGTGTTGTGGGGGCTACAGACAGGACGGAGCAGGCTGAGGGCAGAGCGGTGGCCCTGTGCCCTCCCAGACCCCGCTCCAGTCAGCACAGAGGAGGGACAGTGAGCTGGTAGTCAGCTGCACTCCGACCCAGCCTGAACACCCCACACCTGAAGTTTAGGGGTTCCAGTCCCCGCTTGTCTTTGACATCACCGCTGGCAACAACACACGGAACCACGAATTTGTCAAACTTCCCCTGGAATGTTCTGGTCAGAGTGGCCTGGATGGCCTGGCACTCATCAGCTCTGGAATGAAACGGGCGTGTGGTGCTGATGGCCTGTCCTCCACCTCCCAGGCCCGACCCGGGCTCCTCTCTGAGGGTCCGGTGGCCTGGGGCACCCTGGTTCTGGGCAGTGCTGGCCCAGCCTCACCACCCTTCTTGTACTCCAGGTCCTGGTCAGCCATGGGGGTGCCGGGGGCTTTGGTCCTCATGGGAAAGCACTGTTCCCCAGGCCACAGGATGGAGGCCAGGGCTGGCGAGGGTCCCAGGCCCCCAGAACACTCTTGGGCTGCTTTTGCTTTGGGAAGGCTAAGTCAGGTCAGCAGCCTCTCCTGCAGCCCATGGTGGGGGCCTTTCCGAGTGATTTCAGGCCCTGGGGAATCGCTGGGCCGATGCCTGGGGGTAGAGCCACTGGGTCCAGCGTGGTCACCTGGGACATCCAGCCCTGTGGGTCCTCTGGCAGCCGGCGGGGACAGCCCCCCAGGTGCCAGGTGGGCTCCCTTGGTGCTAGGGACATAGACAGGGAGACCCCTCCAGCACACCTGGCCTCCAGCTCCTGCTTCTGTAGGGTAGGGGCCCGGCCTGGCTGGTCCTGCACCCTCACGTCCTTCCTCTGGGTGGCCACATCCTTCCGGAGCTGCGCGATGGAGCAGCTGCTGTGGGGCTGCCCAGGGCTCTGCCTGTGCCCAGTGGGCAGTGCTGCCTGGAGTTCCCCGAGGCCTCTGCTCACAGGCCTACTGAGCCGCGGGAACATCCTGGCCCCCAAGATGTGCTGACTGCAGGGGTTACGGGACTAAGCTGGGGGACCCAAGGCCAGGGCAGAGACTAGGGGCTGCCCGAGGACCGCATGTCAGCAGTGGGGAGACAGAGGCATGGGAGGGGTGGAAGTTTGTGTAACAGTGTCCTCGACCCAGCACCTTCCTTGGCTCATGTGTGTGGTCACAGGCAGGGGCCAGGCCTGGCTCCCAGGTCAGTGTGGTGTGCAAGGACCCCACACATTGCGCAGGGCCTGCAGCTGCCCCACCTGGGTTGATCCCTGCGCTCTCCCCTGGGGTGTCAAAGCTACACTTGAGGCTTGTTCTGGTCCTGTCTTTGTCAAAGCCCAGCTGCCTCCCCCCGCCACCGCCTTCCAAGAACCCTGTACTCTCCAGGACCCTGTCCCTCAGCAACCCGCCCTCTAGGCCCTCACCCACGGGGCTCCCCTCGATGCCAGGTGGTGCTTTTGGAGGACAGGAAGGGGAATTACAAGAAGACCCCCTTTACTCTCTTGAGAACAGCCTGACACACAGGCCCAGTAAACCTGCCTGGAGCTCGGGCCCACACTCCTTTGGTGACCAGCCCTTCCCTTGGGCTACACGCACCGGATTGGCCTCAGTTTCTCTGTTTGGGGTCTGGAGAGCTTCCTGGCTGATGCGCTTGTGGGGCAGTGTGGGCTGGAAGGCCACCCGGACCAGGCACCTCTGTGGAGGGACACCAAGACTGTGAGCCAGAGGGTGCGGGGGCCCTGCTTGCCCTGGGCTCCCCTCAAGGTCACCTCCAGACTGCGGCCCTCCCTGACCACTGCACCAGGAGGTGGGGGGTGGCACAGGAAGCTCTGCCTCCCCCAGGCTGACAGGGTCCCCAAAGGGAGGGCCAAGGGCAGCTTCCTGCATGGCCAGGACCTCACCCACTGCCCATGAGGTTGGCCCTAACCCTAACCCTAACCCTGGTGCAGCCCCTGCTCACCTTTCCTGGTAACACAGTTCCCACCAATGGAGAGATGGTGATGGGCGCATCCGGGGGCAGCAGGAACTCGAAAGACGTCGGTCCCACTGGGCAGGGGTCCCCTGAGCCAATGCCGTGGGTCAGTGAGCTGCTGCTCAGGTGAGAGTTGGTGACATACAGCGAGGCCACCGAGGTGTCGTACAGTGCAGTGGCCGCAAACTTGATCTGGTAGTGGGACAGCTCCAGGGGTGGGTGGATACCCACAGCATGGCAGGACAACGTGAAGCACCTGGAAGTGACCAGGGTTGTGATGCTCGACCATGCAGGGGCACCTGTGGCCCTCTGCGGCCTGTGTGGAGATGCGCAGCCCCAGGATGTTGAGGCTGGGGCATGAAGGGCTGGGACATACTGTTGCAGTTGCCACCGTTGCTTGCTGCCTGTTAGCAAATTCTGAGAATACCGAGTAGCCCTATGCAGTTTTGGTGGATGCTAAAATTTTAACCGGAAGTTTAGATAGTTGCAAAGGAAGGAATTTCTGGCTTATTATGCTAAAAAATCTGTCGACATTTAAAATTAAAACTGATAGGAGTGGGGATTTGCTCAGTGGTTAGAATGCTTGCCCAGCAGTGCAAGGCCCTGCGTTTGATCCCTGACACCAAAAAAAGAAAAAAATTAAAACTGATAAATCACTCTTTAAATATAGGCAGGAAGTTTTATACCATCACAAGTTGATTCCTGGCACGATCCATTATAAAAACAAACAAACAAACAAACAGCTATTTGGCATTTTAACTGTTGGAAACTTATTTTGGATTTTTTTTGAGGCAGGGTCTTGCTGTGTAGCCCGTGCCGTCCTTGAACTCTCAGCAATCTTCCTGCCTCAGCCTCCCCAGTGCTGAGATTACAGGGACGTGTCACCATGCCGTTTTTATATTCCAAATTTTTCTTGAACTCCTGCACTTTCCTCATCAACTTTTATCCTGATTACGTGTGTGTGTGTGTGTGTGTGTGCGTGCGCGCGCATCTGTGCGCAAGTGTGGTGTTGGGGACCAAACTCAGGGCCTCATGCACACTAATGAAGCACTCAACCACTGAGCTACAAACTCAGCCCTGATTACATGTATTGTTTCATACTTTTTTCCCAGTACTGGGGATGGACCCGGGCCCTTTTTTATTTTTCATTTTGGGACAGGGTTTCACTATGTGGCTAAATTGTCCAGGCTGAACTTGAACTTGCGATGCTCCTGCCTCAGCCTCCCAGGGTTCTGGGGTAACAGGTGTATGCTGCATGCCTGGCTTTTTGTTTTGCTGTAAAGGGTGATACCAGTTATCCTGTCACACTTGCCTATTGCAGAAGTGTGACCCGATGTTGAGATGTTTCTATTACTTATTTCTGTCGGGGCATCAGAGACTTGAAATGTGCGAATCTTTCTGGGGCTGTTACTATTCACCTTGGCCACCTGAGAACTACAGATGTGTGCAGCACAACCATCATGATGTGCCAAGTGTTAACCTGCCCGGATCTGTTTCTGAGCATGACGGACCTGTGTTTCTGGGCTGGTTCAGGGGTCACGGGTGGCCTGGGCTTCCTCTTTCCGTGAACACTGAGCCTCACTCAGCAGTGATCACCTTCCAACCTTTTTTTTTTTTTTTTTTGAGAGAGCGTCTCACTATATTTCCCAAGCTGGTCTCCAACGTTTGGGCTCAAAAGATCCTCCTGCCTCAGCCTCCCTAGCAGCCGGGACCATAGGTGTGTACAAGCTCCCAGCTCCACCTTTTTTTCTTTCTGGTGCTGGGGATGGAAGCAGCAGCTCTTACATGCTGGACATGTGCTCTACCACTGAACTGCACCCCCAGCCCTTTTTAAGACAGGATCTTACTAAATTGCGTAGGCTGGGCTCCAACTTGCAATCCTCCTGCCTCAGCCTCAGGAATTGCTGAGATTACAGGGATGTATGCACCCCAATGCCTGGCACTCGCACATTGCTTCTGAGAGCCTGCCGTTCAGTTGGGTTCCTCTTTGTTTCTGTTGTGCCACCGGGCTCTTCTGAGAGACATCAGGTGCCACCACCGTCACGGCTGGAGGCTGTGGGTTCAACCGAGACCTGCAGACCTTTCTCGAAGGGCTGCAACTTTGCCCACAGTCCGCCCCAACACGTGCCGGCGCAGTGGAGGCGAGGACCAGGACAGCGACCTGGGCACCTGCCCGGGGACCTTCCTGACTCGGTGTGGCTTGTTCCTTGCTCAGCCTCAGAGCCACCTGCCGGGGGACACTTCCCCATTGTAGTGGAGACGTCTCCCTTCCTGTTCTGCTCTTGTGAGATTTGTCTGAGACAGGCATGGTTGTCTTTGAAGGTGCGGAAGAATTCACTGGTGAAACAATTTTCCTGTGGGAAAGGGCTGGAATTGCTCATCCGTGGGTGCTTGTAAATCTTGAATCCCTTTTCCTGCATGTTGTTCAGCTCTCCAGAGTTCCCGCCTCCTCGCCTGTCAGTTTTGCTGAGCATGGACTTATGGAGTTCTTCTCTCCCACCCGAGCTGTCAGGCTTTCTGGTGAGGGGGTCACTCGTGGGCCCTTCTCTGGCGGCTCAGCCTCAGTGGGTTACGATGTCCCCTCTTCCTCTTTCTTTCTTTTTTTTTTTTTTTTGTCTTCTTTGAGACAGGGTCTCTCTATGCAGTCCAGGCTGACACTGAACTCACTGTGTAGCCAGGCTGGCCTCAAACTCACGATGATCTTCCTGCCTCAGCCTCCCGAGTGCTGAGATTACAAGGCATGCACCACCACGCCCAGCCCCCTCTTCCTTCTGATACTGACGGTGTTGATAGTGTGTATTTCTTTTTACCTTGACTAGTTTTTCTAGGAGTAATATGTTTTACTTTTTTTTTTTTTTTTTTAACAAAAAAGACTTTCAGTTTGGAGTTTTTCTCTCAAGAAACACTGATTTCTGGTCTCACCTTTCTGGCATCTTTCCTTCCACCTTCTTTAGGTTTAATTTTCTGTGCTCTTTTCCTAGTTCTTGAAAAAGGAGCTTAGATTGCCAATTTTCAAAACCTTGTCTTCCTTTTTTTTTTTTTTCTTTGAAACAGGGTCTCTCTGTATAGCCCATGCTGGCCTTGAACTCTCCACAATCCTCCTGCCTCAGCCTCCCCAATGTTGGGGTTACTGGCGTGGTGGTGCACACCTGGCTTCCCACTGCTTTCCATGGGTCATAGGTACTCGGGCTTACTACCTTCCAAGTGGGGTCCTTAGGTGTGCAGTGAGGCTCAATCACAGAAACGTGTGGAGGGACACAAGCAAACTGTGGATCCCTATGTGGAGTGGGATGTCACTGAACGGGGTGACTGCGACCCCTCGTCCCATCTGCCTGTTCTGCTGTTTTAGCACACGGCCTGCAGCCTGCAAAGCCCGTCAGGCCAGGCACCTGGCACGGTTTATCATCCTGCATGTGTGCAGACTCCTGAGTGTGCGCACACAGGTGCAGAGGAGCAGAGGGGTGCGCGAGGGACACCGCGGTGTGGAAGGACCGGCTGTGGGTGGGGAGGGGATCGAAGGTGATTCTTACTCCAGGTGGGAGGTTTGTTTCCGTAACAGAAATTGAGGCAGGCACCATGAAATCAGAGCTCTGTTTCCAGGGGAGGGGACGAACTGTTGGCCCTACCCGCTCTCGGAAGATCTGGCAACAGGAGGGAGGAGGAGAGCAGCCCAGCAAGGCTGCAGAAGCTGAGCCATAAGAGGGCCCCTTGGTTACCTAGAACAGTACCCCATGCTGGGCCCTCAGGGTGTGAGCAGCGAGAGACCAGTCACAAGGGTGCTGGACAGCAGGGAACGGGGATGCACACCAGCCCTACAGACGGGAAGCCGGGTGGAAGGGTGCCAAAGGGATGCAGGTGGAGGGGACATGTGTAGTGGGGACAGTGGCCACCTGTCTGGCCACCCTGGATGGTCTCCTGTGGCTCTCCACTGCAACCCTCAGGATTTTGATTTCAGTTCACATGTAGTTTTCATAAAATGAAGCACATGCTCTTAACCACTATTGTGGAGCCTCCATTTCTCGGGCTCCCTGGAGTGAATAGAAGAAGAACCAGCCCTCTCCAGGTCCAAGGTGCAGAGGCTGGGACCCTGCAGTTTGGGAGGCAAGGGGGCGTGCTGTCCCTCTCCATGGGGCGCAGGGCACTGTGCCCCCAAGGCAGTTCTGCCTGCACATTCCATCCTCCAGCCCGGGGCCTGAGGAGGGGCCAGGCACACCTCCCCGCCAGCTGCCCCAGAACTCAAGTGGGGCGGGATGAGAGGAGACAGGGAGGGCCGTGGGCTTCCAGCCCAGACATCGTCACCCGAGCCCATGACCCCCCCACGCTCAGCCACCTGTGTGATCTCTCCCCAGACCCCTCTCTGATCCTGTTAACCAGGCTCTGAGGGCAAAGCGACTGCCCTGTCACAGTGTGTCTCACAGGTACTATGTATGTGCCACACATGGAAACAAATACATGCACACTTGGAACACTTGTGAGGACCTTTCTGGATGCACTAGAGCATGCTCACATATGCACATGTGCATAATACACTCACAAGGGCTGACACACATGCACTTGCAACACCTACACTCCCAAGCAACTCACCCACTCACATGTGTGTGTTCACTGCACATGTCAGGCTCACATACGCCACGCTGCGTGGCACACCTGCTCTCCGGGTGAGCTGGTCCAGGGCAAAGGCCACCTGGACACCAGCCCATCCACCCTGGGCCTGCAGGCTCACCGGTTTATCTCAGACTTGCAGACCAGCACGAAGCTATACTCTTTGGCCTTGGTGGGCTGGAAGAGCACATTGAGCTGCAGCGTCTCCAGTGGCAGGACCGTCCCAAAGCCGTCATTGGGCTGGATGTCCACAAACTGGGAAGTAAGCAGAGAGATGGGCAGTTGGGTGTCGGCCCACGTGTGACTGCTCTGTGCCAGGTGTGTGATCTGGACATGGGGTCAGTGTGGGTAAGCCCAGGAAAGACTGGGGACCTGGAAAGGACAGTTCTGGACAGCAAGAGGGGTCTGGAGCCTCATGGGTCCCCCCTCAGTGGGAGGGAGGGAGAGCAGAAGACGAGGGCCAGGGAGGTGTGGCAGAGATGTCGGGTGTGCAGGGCAGGAGGGCTGCTATGTCCTGTATTCCGGCCTGACCCCCAGGTGGACCCCAGTGGGTACCTTGGGGAGCCCCACGAACCCAAATTCCTGGGGCAGCAGCGAGTGGTTGTAGAGGCTGACACTGGCCCTGATGGCCTCGTAGATGGTGCAGTAGCCAAAGTCCACTGTGGAGGGGCGCAGCTCCAGGTCCGAGGTGGTGACGATGGCATGGACGGTGAAAACCACTGGCTTGATCTGCGTGTGAAGAGCAGAGCACAGTCCCAACCACAAGGGTGGCAGGCTTCTGCTGCCTTGCAGCTAACGGAATGGTTTCCAGATCCGAGTCTCCCTCTACCATTCCACCTCCCTGTATCCAACCCCAAAGCCCTGCTTCTTCCCCACCGCAGGAGGGGGCCAAACCACCCATCTGGTCCTGGACACTCAGGCAGGCACTGAGGGTGGGACCAGAGCAGCCTGGTGGCCCGGGAGGTGCCCTGCACTGACCTGACCGGCCACCCAGATTGTCATCGGGGCCTCCAGGACACGACTATCCTTGTCAAAATACTTCCTGGCGTCTTCTGGGA
This sequence comes from Hystrix cristata, assembly GCA_004026905.1. Lineage (NCBI taxonomy): Eukaryota > Metazoa > Chordata > Mammalia > Rodentia > Hystricidae > Hystrix > Hystrix cristata. The sequence continues at coordinate 247,457 of PVJO010000044.1, read as the reverse complement.
GGGAGTGTCTGCAGAGCAGGGTGCCTGAATGTACTTTTCCTCTTTCTACTTTGCAAAACAACAGTAAAAGTAGCGGACGAGGGGAGCTTTTGAAACCTGCGAGCCCCCACCGTGGAGTTCTCCTGTCACTCCTCAGTACCAGGGCTGACGTGGGCCCTCATGGACCTGAGGCCCAAGCTGTGGTGGCCCTCTGGGGCAGTGAGTCACCCCTGGGAGTGGGGACTGTGGCAGGGACATGGCTCTGAACAGTTGTACTGAAATAAGCAGACATTGTTCAAACAGTTGGATGTTAAACTAGTAAGGAGCCTGTCACTTAAAGGAGAACCAAAAGGTCCCTTTGAAAGTCACATTAAAACAGTTTGCTCTCCGATTCCAAAGGAAATGAGTATTACAGGAATATCAGAAAACACACTGTACTATGCTGGGTGGAAAGGGCCGAGGTCAGGCCAGGCCAAGCAGGTCCCCATCTCCCTGTCACCCATGTGGTCCCACCTCCAGTGCTGGGCTCAGGGCAGGGGACCAACTCCACTCCTGGAGATCCAGCAGCAGAATTAAAAGCCAGGTTTTGGCTTCCAGCACACCCAGAAAGCTGGTATGAAGGCAAAGCCAAGGCCCACAGGAGGCTTGACAACCCGGCTGCGTGATGCTTCTAGGCACCACCTGGGGAAGAACCCACAAGGACCTAGGGACAGGGAGGTGCAGAGGACATGGGGACGAAGCAGGGGCAAGCTTCAAGGGTGGGTGGAGCCTGATCCTGAACCTCAGGGCCATGGACAGAGGGGTAAAGGTCACAAGGATGGCATGGCAGAGAATCCCTGAGAACGAGTGCCCCACGTGTCCTGCTGAGAGCTGTCATCGCCCCACCCCACTCACCGGGGCAGGAACTTGAGCTGCACGGAACAGGATGCCAGGGCCTGAATGTAGCCCATTGCGGGCAGCAGCTCCAGGTGGCCTCTGAGCTCCTTGCACACCTCAAACCTCAGGCGCAGGGCCACCTTTGACCTGTGGGCAGGGCACAGGGCGCTGGTCAGGGCCATAAGACTGTGCCCTGCGTGTGCTGCATCCTTTCAGTCATTCAGTATTTGTAGTTGGATGTAGTGGTGCACGCCTGTTATCCCAGCACTTAGGAGGCTGAGGCAGGAGGAACTCAACTTTGAGAGGAGCCTGGGAAAGTCAGGGAGTTCAAGGCAGGCCAGGACCATCTAGTGAGACCCAATCTCAAAAAAGCACGTTGTACAGGGCTTGGGATGTAGCTCAGTGGTAGAGCACTTGCCTAGCATGTGCAAGGGCCTGAGTTCATTCCCCAGAACCAAAAAAACAAACCAAAAAAGTGCATTGTATTTCTAACGATGGCACCAGCGGTGGGCTCAGGGCACACCCAGTCCGGGCCAAGCAGATGACCCTGACAACTGAAGAAGCTGCAAAGCTTTGCTTCTTTGTTTTTTTTGGTTTGCTTTTTGGTGCTGGGGATCAAACTCAGAGCTTTGTGCTTGCTAGCCAAGTGCTCTACCACTGAGCTAAATCCCTAACCCCTGAGAAATTCTTAAAAATAAAAATAACTATCCCACAATTGAAATATGGCCCCCTAGTTCCCAGAGATCAAGTGCCTTCTGGGAAGAACTCCTGGCAGGGCTGCAGGGTGGAGGTCTGGGGTGACACCACCCTCTGGGCTGTTTCTGCTTCCTCTGCCTGGAAGGCCCCAGGTGGCCAGGCCTCAGCTGATGGCCTGCACTCCCACACAGGGCCGGCAGAGGGAGCCAGAAGGGCCCTAGCTGGTCACCTAGAGGTTCGTGCAAGGCCCACCTGCCCCCATTTCCACCTTGACACCCTCCCATGCATCCTGCCCCCGCAGTGGGGTCCCTTCCAGAGCAGCTGTCACCTTGCTAAGCCAGCCCTGGGCATTGCCCCTACTCGTGCCCAAGGTGTCTTCCTTGGTTGCCCAGGCAACCTGAGGGAAAGCTGTTCCCTGGTCTGCCTGAAAGGCATAGCTGATGGTTCCAGAACCTTCTAGAACTTTCTGGAGCCCCTTTGCAGAGCTGTGGATGATCCTTGTCTGTTCTGTGGCTATCTGGGGTCTGTGGCCCAGGATCTCCCACTGTGGCCCTGAGGGCCAAGTCCACAGCAACCATGCAGAGGTGGTGGCATGCAGTCATGCAGTGGATGCTGTGTGTGGAAGCTTCATTGTGTCGTCGTGACTGGCTTGGAGCCACCCGGGGGTGGCAGAGCCCACTCTGGGTGTCTGAGTGGTCCCTGGTCCCTGTCTCTGTGGTGCTGTCCCCTGCTCTGCTTTCTGGCTGCCCTGAACAAAGCAGCTTTGCTCCACCACACCCTTCTGCCATGCTGCCCCCACAGTGGTGCCAGCTGACAAGTGACTGAACCCCTGAACCATGGGCCACATCATAGGTCTCCTCCTTTAAGTCTTGAGTGTTGGGTCCCAGGGACGGAAACACCGACTGATCCAGACATGAGCGACATGGCTGTGCTTCAGGACCCCAGTGATCCGTGAGGGAGGCTCAAGACAAGGGCCAAAGGAAGGTCCCTCTCCACTCTCTGGCATGGCTGTCAGAGCCAGGGCCCGCACAGCCTCAGGGGTCTCGCCTCTACTGACTCGTAGTGTGTGTCCACACCACAGCCGCTGGGCCCCGGGCCCGTGGAGGGCGGCGACTGCCTGGGGTGTTCATGCCCTCCTCACTGTACACCGGCTAGGCCCCCTGTTGCCACTGGTCCTGACACACGTATGGCAAGGGGTTTTCATGAAGTAGCACCTTTTCTACAGCCATGCAGGTCAAACCCACCAGATTACATAAAGCTACAAATGGCTGATGATGGATTGTTTAAAAAACCACCAGTCGGCTAAACACGGTGGCACATGCCCTCAATCTCAGCTACTCAGGAGACTGAGCCAGAATGATCACAAGTTTGAGCGCAACTTATTGAGATCTTGTCTCAATAAAATAAAAAGGGATGGGGATGCAGCTGAGCGTGAGGCCTTGAGTCCAATCCCCGGGACCATACACATACAAATCGAACAAATTTATGCTAATAAATGTGTGCCTTGGGTGGGTTAAGAGCAAAACTACCCATATCCCCCTCTTTCCCTCTCACACGATCCGGAAGCATTCTGCATCCTGAAATAAACTCGTGCAACCCCGGTCTCCCACACAGACCCCCTAAGCCTCTTCCCCACGCCCCCACTCCTGATGGAGCAGCCTCCTCCTGGGCTGTAGAGTGAGGTGTTGGTGCCCTGGCAGATCTCAGTGCGCAGTAGGCTGCCTGAGGACACCACAGCTGCCCCTCCATGGAGTGTGGCTGGAAGCCTGGCAGGGGAGCATGAGCCGCCAGGGCCTTCTGCCCAGGTGGTGGCAGCTGCCCGTGGGCAAGAGCTCCTGCCTCCAGGCCGACCCAGCGTTCATAGGCAAGTCGCACTTCAGAGAGATTTTTGCCTGATGTTTGGATGCCCTGGAGACACAACAGATAATGCACTTCCTTTCTCAGACCTTCATCTGCACTCTGGCCTCAGCACCCCTTCCCAGGGGCCTCGCACAGGGCCCTGTGCATGGATGGCTAACTGAGACACAGAGCTACACTACAATGTCCTCCTTGCAGGGTTCTGCTGGCTGAAAGTCCAACACTGAGTCACTGACTGGATGCCAGAGCGGGCAGCACGGCCTTCAGGGCCCAGCGAGAACCCACCTTGCCCTTCCAGTGTCTGGAGGCCCAGCATTCCTTGGCACATACTCCTTCCCACCCCAAACTACCCTGTCCCTGAGCCTCCTGGCTCCCGTGACGATGTCAGAGGACTGGGGCTCCTAGATGCAAGGGATCCCCTCCCTCTGCAAGGTCTCAGCTCCACAGCTCTGCCCCGGCAAATGTTTGTGGCAGTGAGGAGCAGCCCACGCCGGGCCCTGCTGGCCACCAGGGGGCTCACCGCGAGTGCACAGGCACCGAGTCTTGGTACAGCCGATCGTACATGCAGATCTTCAGGTCCACGTCAGGCTTGGGCACCCACACTGGCACGTCCACCGCCACGCCCGTGGCTCTGAAACACAGCTGGGGTTGGACAATGTGGACTCAGCACGGGCCCCTGCGAAGTAGAGACGGCCTGCAGGCTGACTTTTGCGATTTGTAAGTATGAGAAATTTGGTTAGTAAACAAAGCTCTGGCATTTCTCATATCACTGTCATTTTGGAGGGTGCTGGAATCAAACCTAGGGATGCTCTACTACTAAACTACATTGACAGCCTTTTTTATTTTTTATTTTGAGACAGTCTTGCTAAATGGGCCAGGCTGGAATCCAATTTGAGATTATCCTGCCTCAGCGTCTCTGGTAGTTGGGATGAGATGTGCTCAGCCATATCATTATCATTAAAAAGTTCTTTAAGTGGGGTGTGGTGGCACATGCCTGTAATCCCAGCCTGTGGGAAACTGAGGCAGGAGGATCATTTCGAGTTCAAAGCCAGCCTGGGCTACAATAGTGAGTTCAAGGCCAGCCTGAACGACATAGCAAGACACTGTCTCAAAAAAATTTTTTTATATCAAAATTTTCACACATAAAAAATAGAACAGATTATTAAAATGCCATGTACCAATCACCACAGTACCCACAGAACTGTGGAAACCCTGAAAACTGTGGAAACCATGGAAACCACAGGAACCATGGAAACTGTGGGAACCATGGAAATAGAGGGAAATGTGGGCACCATGGGAATCATGGAAACAGTAGGAACCATGGCCATGGGGATGGTGGGAAACACAGGCACTGTGGCATCCGTGGGCTCTGTGGGTACTAGGTGAAATGTGTGTACTGTGGGAACCTTGGGGAGCCACGGGGACCTTGGGCACTGTGGGAACTGTGGTGACGTGGAGTCCGTGGGCTCTTGTTCAGTGCTGCTGGCATGAGGGGTGGTATGGGACTTGTGTTACGCTGGGTGCTGGTGTGGTGTTATGTGGGTAATGTCCAGCCCTCGAGGTTCCTGTTTTAAAAATGTTTTCCTGTCAGAGTTGCCCACAGCAGTTCTATTTGCCCTTTGTTTCCCACCCTCTCCTCCTCTAAGAAACATGCTACAGCAAGAAGAGGGATGTCGCTGGGCACAGCCAACCCAGGGACCCCCAGACAGCCAGTGCCTGCCTCACCTAGGGACCACAGGCCATGGGTCAGAGTTCCTGTGCCTGTGGCTGCCACTGAGGAAATTCTAACAATTCCAGGGAGGTTGCAAACCCAGGAGCTGAGGCTGATGTAGGGGAAGTGACAGGGACATGGAAATCGGGTTGTGTCAGCTCATTGGCTTGGGTCGAGTGTGGCCTGTGCCGCTGGAGGACAGGAGAGACGAAGTCAGGTGGGGCCATGAGGGCTGGGACAGAGAAAAGTTCATAAAATAAACACTGAACCAACAAGATGCATGGGCCACTCGCCAGGAGGGTGGGGCGGTCCCGACCAGAGCTGGAGGGGCAGAGAAACGGTGACCGTGAGTGAAGGCAGACGCTGTGGCCCTGGCGAAAGGTGTGGCTGAAGTGAAGGCAAGGGCAGGGGCTGGGGGCAGTGGGATGGGGACAATCCTGGCAATAAATTGGTTAACTGCTGCCAAACAGGGACGCCTGTCACATGTACTTACACTTTTCAACAATCAAGAAGGTGAGTTTATAGGTCATTCTCTGATGGTAATTTATTAAATTTAAAAATAAATGATAAAAATATAAAATATTTAACCATGTGGGAATTAAGAAAGACATTTCTAGCCATTAAGAGCCAGGCATGCCAGGTGTGGTGGTGCACGCCTGTAATCCCAGCACCGAGGTTGAGGGAGGAGGATTGTAAATTTGAGCCCAGCCTGGGTAATTTAGAGACTTAGTGAAACCCTGTCTAAAAAACAAAACAAAACAGAGGCCTTGGGTCCCATCTCCAGTACAAAAAAAAAAGTCAGGGCTCTTAGCTGGGCATCGTGGTCCACACCTGTAACCCCAGACCGAGGGAGCCTGGGGCAGGAGGATTTCATGTTTAAGTCCCACCTGGGTAGTTTAGTGAGACCCAGTTTGAAAATAAATGGGGATGTGGCTCAGTGGTAGGAAAAAAAAAGATCCTGCGTGAGTGTACATGTGTGTACATGTGTATGGATGTGTATGCATGTGCGCATCCGAGTACACACGGGGCATGCTGGTGTGCACATGTTCCCGGGTGTGCATGGGCCAAGGTGCTGGCCATCTGTGCCCCAAGGCAGCAGCTCACTCACCGCGGGGCCCTGCAGGTTCCCGACCACCACCTCGAACCTGGCCTGGGCCTCTCCAGGGACAGCTGGCCTGAAGACGACGGGCACCTTGACAGAGCTGAAGGGGCCGATCTCCCCCTCGGTCACCTGCACAGGGAGCCAATGCCCAGGTCAGCAGACACAGGTTGTCACCCCCTGCCCCCCACTGACCCCAGTGAAAGCCACATCACTGTAGGCCATGTCCCAGGGTGGCTGCGGGTCACACTGGCCCTGCCCATGAGCACTTACGGCTGAGGCTCCAGCCCAGCCTCCTTGCACTCTCTACCCTGGCCACACAGGGCCCGAGGGCAGCGCCCTCTCCCGCCAGCCCTGCCTCACCCAGTACGGGGAGGGCCCCGCCCTGGCTGAGACCGAGGGTTCCTGGGCTGCAGCTCCAGCCTGGCTCTGGGCAATGGAGGCAGAGAAACGTGGGCTCCTGCCACTTGGGCAGCGAGGTGAGCAGGCCAGGCTGACCTCGCCCAGTGTGATCTCTGCCTGGGCTTCGCTGGGGATCATCACCATGCCGCTGGCTGCCGGTGCACCCTCCGGTTCTAGAAGACAAAACGCTAGAGCAGAAACAAATCTGAAGTATCTGTCACTGCTCTGGAAAAAGTCAGAGACAGCAAGACTGGACAAAGAGCAAACGTGTGAGACCTCTGTGCTGTAAGCGAAGGAGCTCTGAGCAGGCCCAGGCTGGACCAAGCCCGGTGTTCCCTGTGCTGCTCAGGAAGCTTTCAGAAGTCGTGGGGCATAGAGTGGCATAGTCACCGTGGACCAGGCTGGGAAGGGGCCCCTGATGGGAGAGGTGGACAGGGAAACCTGCGCGGTGCCATCCACTCTCGGAGAGCAAGTCCAGGAGTCACTGCTTGCTTCTGGTCATCACACAGACCTGAGGCCCTGCAGGGCAGCAGGAGGTCACAGGAACAAGGGGGCACCACAATGCAGGGGGACACTTTGGCCTGGGCAGCCCTTCACTGTCCTTGTGTCTATCCGCCCCTGGCCACAGCCCTGTGGACAACGGAGCTGTGGGCCTTGGACAGCCCAGCCCTGCAGGAACCCTGCACCTGAGCCTCAGGATAACCCTAACTCTGGGGCCTGAAGCCAGGGCTCCCTTCAGTCTTCTATTAGCTCCACACAGACACGAATTTCCATCCATTCCATCACCAGTATTTTTTGAATGTATGAATATTTTCTTGTTTGTTATCTCTCGATTTTTTGGGGCATGCTGGGAGTCCAACTTAGGACCTTGCACTTGCTAGGCAAGCACTCTGCCACTGAGCTAAATCCCCAGCCCCTGTTTGTTATCACTTGAAACTGAAGCCCTGAGAAAATTCTGAGACGCGCCCCCAACAGACCTCCTCTGGCTGGGTGGAGGGGCCCAGGACTGTGGCCCTGCTCCCAGACCCAGCTCTCACCCTCCAACTTCTCTGACTCTGACTCCTTCCGGCTCTGGGTGTCGGGCAGGGAGGACGCATTGTCGTCCAGCAGCGTCTCGGACACGCCGGCCATGGCTGTCTCATAGAGACTTCTGCCCTCGTAGGTGTATGGGCCACCCTGAAAGGGAACTCAGGTCTTTAGCACTCTCCTCCCTTCCATCTGCATGTCTGGTCCAGGGGGACTTGAGTCCCTGCAAGTGCCCTGCCTGCCACTCCAGGTCCCTGGGTGGGGACAACCGCTCATCTCCTTCCTCGTCCTGCCTATGGGTCTGCTAGGGGTCCCTCAGAAGAGTGGTAGCCCCTGTGCCCCTGGCCACCATCCTATCCCCGCGTGCTTGAGGGGACAGCATCTTGCTGCTGTCTCTGAGGCTGATGACTGCAGGTGTCCTTGGGGCCGGCCCTGGGGGGTCTGGCTGACATGAGCCCGTTTGCTCTCTCTCGTGGCTCTGCTCAGGGCAGGGGCCCATGCCTGCCTCTGGCTAGGAGGAGCCATGGCTGCTGGCCAGGAGTGGGGAAGGCACTCACTAGTTTCGTAGTGGACTGGGAATCCTCCAGCTTAGAGGACTCAGAGGCCGGGACAAACCGGAACCAGGTACCCAGGCCCCCGCTGTTGGTCAGAGTGATGGTGCGGGATGTGGTCTCTCCCACCACATAGCTGCCAAAGCTGATGAGCTCCTTGTCCAGGGACAGCTGCAGAAGGACACTCGTGTGAGCTGGCATGGTGCCACTGTGCTACAGCGTGGGGGATGCGATGCAATGTGAAGTTGCCTGTCCTGATTGTCACCTGAGGCTGCAGGAGCCACAGGTAGCCCAACCTCTGGGCCAGGTGTGCACTGCATCTGGCAGACGGGGCTACTGTGAACGTGTGTGCAAACTGCACACTGCATACCCAGAAAATGCAACCCATCCTGGAAGTCATAGATTTGTATATTGATAGTGATACCTGGGGTACTTGAGTCTGGTTTTAAGATAGCAAAGCCATTAGCTGTATCATCCAGGGACAATGAGGGCTGAGGGGCGGGTGGCAGGCTGGTGGCAGCTGCTCTGGGTGGGATCGGCTGTGCTGTGACACAGGGCGCTGCAGGCTGTTCCCTCAGAGTGGGGGTGAAAGGGGCTCTGAACCAAGATGCATCATGTTCAGGTACAAAATAAATGTGATGAATGTAACCATTATATGTAAAATATACCAATACATGTTCTTGGTTTAAAATAAAATTAAAAAAAAAAGATAGAAAGGGGCTCTGGGCCGCAGACCCTCTGCATGCAGTGCTGTGCAGCTGTTCTGGGTGCTGGTATGGGGTCGGGTTCCCTGCTCCTGGCTGTCAAGGTGAGTAGAGAGTTTTCCTGAGAGCCCCAGGCCTGCTCGCCTCAGCCTTGGCTGGGATATCGAGGACAATGACACAGGACTTGTGTTCTCTGGGTCCTCATGGGCCTTTCCCCACCTCTCTGCACCCCCAGATCTTCTGTGGGGCACCATGCCCCAGGTACACCATGCCATCTGGTCAGGAATGGTCTCCCTGAGTCTGATATGACCTAGTGTCCAGTTTACAGGAAATACAGGGGACAGAGGGCCACAGGGAGCCATTCAGAACATCCCGGAAAAGCAGCCACCAACCTCATGACCAAAGAGGTGGGGAGGGAGAGAGGCTGCTGTTCCGGTCACCAGAGACTAAGAACACAGTCGCCAATGGGTCTTGATGGCAGCCTGGCTTCCAGAGTAACTGACACGAAAGACCACTTGGGGACAGTGGGGTGCATTTGGAGATGACCGGGTCTCAGGCAACAATCAGGAATGCTGTTAATTTTGTTCCACCTTCTCCTTCCTGCTGCCCTGGAGCGGAGTTCCCTGCCCTCTGATGGTGGACCTGGATGTGGATTTAGGGTGGCCAGCGAGTTGCTGGGGGCTGGGTGATGAGGGAGGGCTGAAATCTACCCGGCTGGTGGCTTTGACTTATGGATTCGACCACCCTCCATGAGAAGCTCATGGCCCAAGCCCCAGAGCCGTGCCTAGGAGACCCCCCCACCCCGAGCACCCCAGCCTGGAGCGAGAACCACAGTGGGCCCTGGGCTTGTGGCTGTGAGCCCAAACCTTGCTGCCACTGCAAGCTGCAGAGTTGGGAGCTGTTTGCCGTGCAGCCTCTTTATGCTTCAAGGCAGTGACATGTGGGTTCTGTGCTTACTGGAGATGGGGAAGCTGCCAGAGTGGAGGGCTGAGGGCTAGGAGGCTGATAAGCTACTTGGAAGTGGGTTGGCAAACAGATGGTGGAGAAACAGAGCCGCCATTGCAAACGCTGACCACTGCTGGCCGTGGTAGTGGGTCTGTAGGAGCTCCCTGTGCCTTTGTCCTGCTCTTCATTGTTTGAGAACTGTCCTCATGAGAAAGCCGCATGCCCAGAGCCACAGGGGACCAGGTCTCACAGGAAGCTCAAGAGGCCTCTGACCTGCACTTGCGGGATCCATGCGGGCCTCGCAGTGCTGGTCTGCACAGCTTGTGCTCCTACCCAGCCCAGTTGCAGCCCTGTCTCCCAGGCCCTTGGCCCTGCAGGGCCACAGCTGCGACTGGGGTCACCCTCGGGAGCCCTGGTGAGGCAGGACTTCAACTTACAGCACATTTCTTCGTTGAGCATTTCAGTGGAACAGAAAATTCGCCTGTCTGAGCCAAAAAGGAGACGTTTCCTTCCAGATCTTTGTTTATCTAGAAATAGAAGCACAGCCACCATAAACACCTGAATGTGACCCCCAGGCCTATCACGCAGGGGGCCCAGAATACACGCTGGAGGGCCTTGCAGGGAAAGGACACACCACTTGCCCCGAGGGACTTCAGGGTGCCAGGAGGCCCCTCTCATGCCTCTAGACCGGTAACTCTGCCCAGCATTTTAGGGTGGTGCCAAGTATTCTGGGGATTAAATAGCAAAAGCAGGATCAGCATGACCTGTGACTCACCATGGGTTTGAAGGTGACAAGTGCCTCGCAGGACATCCCAGCTGACAAGGGGCCAGGAGGGTCAAAGCTGTGGGCACAGTGAGCACAGCACTCAGGCTAGGCACTGCAGGGTGGACGCTGGCTACATGACCAGCTGGGCCCCAGGCTCCCTATGACCCGCCCGTCTAGGACACCATGCCCTGGGTCGTTCTGGGCCAGCCGTGGACCCTGCTGTCCCTGCCACCCAGGAGATAGATGTTCGGGCAATGCTGGACCTCTCCCGGGAAACTTAATAACAAGGTTGGGGAGGGCACCCAGAAAGAGAGCCCCTAACACACAGGGAGGCTGAAGGGCATGTCTCTTGGCCTAGGCCCTGGCTGCTGAGGGAGTCCCCAAAGAATCCCCAAGACCAGGTCTCCTTTCACAGTGCTGGATGTTATCTAATTTGCTTGCTTTCAAAATACACAAGCTAAGCGTTTAATATAAAAACTTGCCTCTGACTGGCAATGTCCCCATGAAACCAGGTAGAAGAAAATTCAGAACTTTTTATTTCTTATTTTTATTATTATTTTTTGTGGGGGGAGGTTGCCGGGGATCAAACTCAGGGCCTTATGCTTGCTAGGTAAGTACCCAACCACTTGAACTAAACCCCCAACTCAAATTCAGAACTTTTTAGCTGGGTATGTGACACATGCCTGTAATCCTAACACTGGGGAGGCTCAGGCAGGAGGATCACCATGAGTTCAAGGCCAGCCTGGAGTACCTATCAAGGCCCTGTCTCAAAAAACAAAGCAAAGGGGCTGGGGATTTAGCTCAGTGATTAGAGTGCTTGCCTTGCAAGCACAAGGCCCTGAGTTCAATCCCCGGCACCACCAAAAAAAAAAAAGAAAAAAAAAAAACCCCAAACTTTTCTGATTAGGAGGGAGCATTTTGAGACAGACAACACAGAATCTGGCAGGATGGAGCCCTGCTGGGTAGAGGGCAGGATCCAAGATGTTGGAAGCGCAAAGCATGCAGGACCGACCCAGAGCAACACAGAGCCAGGAACTCAGGCCACAGAGCCACAGAGCCAGGCCTTTCAGAGACAGGAAGTTAAAAGCATCGAGGACATAAATAGAGAATTACAGATACGAGAAAAGAACGAGACATTGTCAAAAAACGCCAGCTCATCCAAAAAAGGACACTGAATTTTTGGAAAGGAGAAATAGCACTGGAAAAAGACGCGACGTCAGCAGCTTTGACAGCCCGTCAGACACAGCTGGAGAGGCAAGTGGTGTGCCAGGGACACCTCACACTGCCCAGAGGACAGAGACCAGCAAGGGGAGCAGGTGTCCCTCGACAGGGAGGGAAGGGGTGACACCCGGGAGTGGGGGCAGAGGGTTGGGCCAAGGCTGAGCAGACTCCAGACTTATCAAAGCTCTGAATGTCAGTCAGGAAGCACAGCCACAGCAGGGGCCCGCAGGACCTGAGGCCCAGGGCTCTGGGTGCACACCTTCATGTCGGCCGTGAGAATCACACTGGGAGCCAGGGGGAGCAGCCCCAAGTGTGAGGGAAAGGCCTGTCCACGAATCCCGACTGTGGCCGAGAGGGTATTGAGGCCTTGCAGTAGTGACCCTGAGCCCGGGCCTTGCACAGTCTCTCGAAAGTGGGAGCCTCGGAAATTCCAGGCCTCAGTCCTTGATTACCACAGAGGTAAAACAAACACCAATTCCCAGCTATACTCGCCCCTATGTGAGCTTTCGTGGACAGCAAGAGGAGTCTGGTAAACTGTGGGAAGAGGGGGCAGAAATCCTGTGGCCCACAGGACTCAGCGTCCCAAGGGACAGCAGGTCATGGGTGGGGGAGGATTGGAGCCCCAGGGAGGCCGGCTCTGCTTCGGGCAGAGGCCTGGCACTGCCCTTGGACAGCAGCCAGGAGGGAGGGAGCCCCCAGGACTGGCAGAGATGGGGAACATCAGGGTCCCGTCTAGGCAGAACCCCGTTATAGAACCTGCACATCACACGGACTATGAACCGGGGAGCCATGCTGGGGCTGCAGAGCTGGCTGAGATTGAGAAGGAAGCAAAGAAGACAAAGCTGCCTTGGAAGCGAAGGTCAGGCGCGAGGAGAGAGGAGGAAAACACAGCAGAGGTGGAAAATGAGGAGAAACAAAACAGAATAGAAGCCAGTGTTGAATGGAACCAGAGGGAAATCAGCCAGTAAAGAAGATGCAACGTGTGCCTATGTGGGGGCTCAACAGAAAGGGAAAGATGCAGGCACAGAGTGCCATGTCCTGATGCAGAGCTGGGTCTCATCTGCCCATGGATGGCAGCAGCTGTGGGGCTGTGAGGTCACCATCGAAACACAGAGGCTGAGAGCCCAGTAGCTGGGTGCACGGCCCATGCCACCAACCCCAGGGACGCTGGACACAAAGAGGAGCGGCCTCCCATCTGACCTCGGGGTTTATGCCCGACCCCAGGGGTCCCATCCGCGCCTCACTCCACGTGGATGAAGTCCCGGAGATGCTGCTCTACGCCCACCAGCTTGCAGTAGTTGAGCGTGTAGGTGGCATTTATCAGCGTGATCTTCTTCTTGTACACTCTGCCAACATCAAAGTCCTAGAGGGTTGTGGAGGCATCAGGCCCCAAGCCTGCGGCAGCCATGAGCATCAGACGACAGCTCACGCTGTTACAGGACCCCTGGTTCCCGGCCTTGCAACTGGCCCCAGGGTGCGTGAAGGGCAGGCGAGTGTCGCAGGCTAACAGCAGGGGGGATAGCAGGAACACCAGGTCACCCATCGCACCCATGGGGAGACCTGAGGCCACCTCTCGTGAAGCCGGAGTCGGCTGCTCCCCTCCCAGCAGCCCTGGGCTCCTGCTGTACCAGCCCTCGCCCCAGCACCTCGCCCCAGGTCAGATGCCATCTCTGCTGGCCTAAGTGTCCTCCAGGTTTCCCAAGGTCATAATGAAAGGCACCAGAGGAGGACCAGAGGAGGCACCAGGCCCACCTTGAAGTGGATGTGCTCTGGCTTGCTGTTGAAGGGGTGGCCCTTGAACTCCCGGCCAGAAGCCACCTGCTTATAGACCACCCTGCTGCGCAGCTGCTCCAGAGTGCGGGCCAGGATATCCTTGTCCATCTTGGTTCCACCCACAGGCTTCCGGTCCACGTCTTCCTCAGACATCTGGGTTCACAAGGACAGAGGACTGCGCTGCCTCGAGGGCCGACAGCCACCAGTGGGGCAGGGACCCAGCACCCTGGAGCCACCGTCGGGTGTACATGTTGCTGAAAGGCTGCCAAGGCATGCCGACATCAAACTTCTCAGGGAAACACTTCTAGCAGTGTTTCCCTGGGGGTGCATGGGGTGATGCAGGGCCCCTCTGTCCGTCCTGGCCACACGCTGCAGTGTGCGGCTGATCATGGAGGCCCTGGTGACAGAGCTGGACACGAGGAATCTCTGGGATTGTGCTGGACACACGGGCTCCCTGGGGGCCTCTGTGAGGGAGGGTAGCCTGGGCTGTGGGAAAGGTGGCGGGACTGTGGAGGCACAGGAGGGTGGGGAAAGAGGACAGTGCTTGCCTGGTACTGCCTGTGGTCCTCGCTCCACAGCCCAGGGATCTCTGGCTCAGCCAGTGTCCCCTCCAGGCTGGTGGTTCTGGGAATGGCCTGCAAGGATTCACTGGAGGCTTTCAGCCTCAGCAGGGACATGGGGTGCACTGTCGCCTCGCTGTCCTGTAGGAGAGAGGTGCCGGAGGCTGCACACACAGAAACAGCACACATGGTGGAGGAAGGAGGCAACCACAGGGACCCACAGAAGCTTGCCTGGTGCAGCCCTGCACACTTCTGGCTCCTCTGGGCCGCACGGGGATGAGGCCCCACATGCAGTCAGAACTTTCTCCACTTAAAATAGAACGCACTCATTTGTACACACTGCTAAACGCTTTCTACCAGCTCAGCAGAGCGCACAGACGCCCGAGTCATGGGAGGACTTCTGGCTGGAGGACGCGCTGTCACCCTCCCCACCTGCTCCTTGCCTCAGGCTGCCACTGGAAACGACCGCACCCTGAAAGGCCCACGGGAACCCAAGAGGGTGGCTGTGATGGCCGCTCAGGACAGGTTTGGGGACCAGGCTCCGTAGTGAGTTAGGGCCTGTCCCCCTGAAATAACATTTTATAGGCAGAGTGGAGGCCATCATGGTGGGACACAGGTGGGGGGGGAGGAGCTCTGTGGAGAGAGGATGAGGGAGGGAGCTGGGGGCTGGGCCCAGGGTGAAATAGGGGGGGACATAGGGAAAGGGCAGAGGGTCCCCCAGAGCATGGACAGCCTCCTGGGGGCACTGTGGGTGAACCAAGGTCCTCCAGTGGGAAATGGCCCTCACGGTGCTCAGGGGCTCCCAAGGCCCTGGCCCTTGGCTGGCCTCCGCCTCCCTCCTCCCAAAAACATCATCGTTCTGCTCACCAGCAAGCACCCAGCAGCCATGGGGGCTGCCTGCCCTTCACAGAAGGCAGAGATGTAGCTCCAGGTCCGGTCCCTCAGCGTCCGCAGAGCGGTGGCCTTGGCAGGGGGCTGCTGCCTCTTTTTCCGGTTTTCCTCCTCAGCCTCCTCCTTTAGAATCCGACTGACGATGTCCTGCTTCCGCAGCTTCTGCTCCTCCTGGAAGGCCCTGTAGGAAGCACCTCTCGGAAGACAGCCCGGTGCCTGCTGCACCTCCAGGCACCGCCCAGCTGCCAGGCCTGGGCCAGACGAAAGGGGCCCGACAAACGTGGGGTGCTATGTGTGTCACACTCAGTGCCCCATGACACCTGGAGGACACTGGCCCCAGAAAGGGCACAGAGGCCACACCCAAGCTGATCCTCAGCAGTGCCCAGCCAGGGTCAAGACCCCCAGGAAGAGGACAGTCTACACGGAATACACTGGGCACCATGTGTGGATAAGGTAGGAGTCGGCCTAGTGAGGAATCTGGCCTCGGGGAACCCACCTGGGAGGCCGTACTGAACTTCATCAGGGAGACCAGAATGGGAAGTGGAGGGCAGTGTAGGGGACCAGCAAGGCCGTCCAAGGAGGAGAGGCCAGCAGAGCCACGTCTCAGCTGCACCAAGCACCCTTACAGGAGGCGTATAATGCCTTGCTCCCCAGGGTTTCTACAGCCGGGGAACAGAGTATGGAGGGAGGGGCCGGCAGGAGCGAGGGGCCCCCCCACGGCCAGGCAAGCCACAGCCAAGGTCTGGCAGAAGGGCCTGGGAGCCCCCTTCCTGGCCATGGCCGCCAGAGCCTGCTGCCTCACCGCCTGTGCGCCTCCAGCTCCCGGCGCCTGCGCTGGTGGAAAAGGTGCTTGAAGGCATCCCCACCCTGGGCCAGGACCTCCTGTTGCTCAGCCCAAGCCTGCTGCTCTGCTTGCTGGGCCCTGGCCCGGCCCCAGGCTTGAAACTTCCGCAGTGTCTCCTGCAAACAGGCAACACTGCAGCCCTGGTGTCTGCACAGGCCTGTGCAGGCACACACATGTTCGTTCACACCTCACACGCATGCACACGTGTATGTACCACATACCCACACGTGTGTATACACACCCACACTTTTCCCCTGGAGATGCTCTGCTTCCTGTATCCCCCCCACCCAAAACAGTCCTCGGTATGTAGTCCTTCCTCTCTGAGCCTTCGTGTTGCTGTCACCCACTGTCCCCAGTGATGCCAGGGGACCAGCCTGAGACACAGCCTGGGGACACTGCACCTACCCGGTTGGCAGTGATGCTGTTCTTCAAGGCCAGCACGGCCTCCACACGCCGTTGCAGGTGCTTGCGAGACTCCAGCTCCTCCTTGCGCTCTCGCTCCCGGATTCTGGAGGAAGACACATCTTTAACCAGGACAGCAGGCTGGCAGTGAGTGGAGGTGACAGCAGGGGGGCAGCAGGGAGAGGATGCAGCCACCTTCTCCCTCCCGGGGCTCGCTGCGCCTTGTGGTCTTTCTCCAAAAACAAACAGCAGCTCAGAGCTAGAACCACAGGTTAGCTGGGTTCTGGGGGTTTCAGGACAAACTTGAGGGCCTAGACCCTCAGATTCCTCCAGGCCAGGACAGGAAGTGAGATCCAGCAGGGAACCCACCGGCCCAGGGAGGCCTTCAGGAACTTCACTGCCACCTGGCGGTTCTTCTGGGCGTCCTCCACGAGCTTCTGGTGCCTGAGCCCCAGCTCCCTCTGCGCGCGCAAGGACTTCCTGCAGTGACACGGGTTGGGGGGGGGTGGCTTCTCCTCTGGTGGGGCCAGGAGCAGCAGGCGGGGCTGGCCCATGGGTGGCACAGACAGAAGACAAGGTGCTCGGGGGCTCGGGGCCTCCAAAAGCGGCGTCTGGTGCAGTGGGTGGGGGCACAGGAGGGGAGGGCGCCAGCAAGTATGGTGCGGTGGGGAAAGGGAAAGCCCTGGTGCCCAGGATCCAGCCAGGACCCAGGGACAGCCTGGTGCCGCTTACTGGACCCGCAGACGCCGATTCCTCTCCATCTTCCTGGAGGCCTCCTCCTCCCTGCAGAGCTGCTGGGCCGCATGCGCCTGGAGGCACCTGTCCCTGGCCTCTGTCTCCTCATGGCTGGACTTCCGGGCATCCTCCAGCTGCCCCTTCTTGATCTCAAGGTGCCACATTGCGTTCCTTGAAGACAGGAGGCTGCTTGTTGGAGACCAGGGACAGCCTGCTGTGGACCGGCCCTCCCGGGTCCAGGTTGCCTGGCACCAGGCTGTGACAAGCACTCCAGGGGGATGCTGGATGCCCCCAAGATGGGTCAGCTCCATACAGGGAGCCTCCTGCCCAATGTCTCCCACCCTGCATCCTCAGGCAAATCATCACACCAAGTCCGTCCAGGGTGGAATTGGGCACTCCACTTCCTGTGTGCCCATGGACACTCATTGGCCTAGGCCTGGGTCAGCTGACCATCGTGGGCCCTACTTGGCTGCCCCAGGAAAGCACCGGGAAAGGTGGCTGGGACTGTCTTCTGCAGGGCTGGGGGTCCCTGGAGCCACCAACGCAGGCCCCACCAGTCCTCAAATATGCTTGGGGTAGGCTCGGATCCCGGTGGTGGTCAGCCCTGACACTGGTTGACAGATGACAGGGGACCTGCCTGACTTCTGGTACCCAGCAAATCTGTCCCGGATTGTCGGTGGCACACACAGTGCCCCTCGGGCTCTGGCACGGGAAATTCCCAGCCTGCCTTCAGACGAGATGTGCTGGTGAAGCAGCAGGAGGTGGAGGAGAACCGTGCTGCTGGGATGCTCAGGTGCAGCAGCAGTAGCTTCTGTGGCCAACAGGAAGGGTTCCCTGGACAGCGGTGGCAGAGTGACAAGCACACACATGTACCCAAGGCTTCAACCCCTCACACGGCAGGAGGGAAGCATTTTGGCCGCATTGTGTGTCCTTTCCCACCATAAAGCACACGTCTCACACTCAACCAGCATGACATTCGTTGCCAGTTCTTACAGAAGATACTCTGAATCACTTTACGAAAATCCCCTTCTGCTCCTGTTTTGTTGGAAGTGTTTTTTAAAAATCATGACTAAGGAGTCAAGTCCATTCTACTCCCCTGCTGCCAGACCCACTGCAGGGGTCCCTGTATGTGACCTCTGCTTTTCTGTGGTGCAAGGGGTGGAACCCACAGCCTTCACACTGAGTTTAATCCCCAGCCTCCTTTTACCGTTCCAGACAAGGTCTTGCCAAGTCACTAACCTGCCCAAGCTGGGGGAGAAATTTTGACCCTCTTGCCTCAGCCTCCAAGAATGGCCAGCTCACGGTTCCTGCAACAGGGCTCATCATATTGTGTGCAGCTGTCCCCTTTAATGCACTAATGGTTGGGCTGCTGACGCCCAGCTGACTCCTGGTTTCTGGGAGATGAGCCCCACGTGGCCCGAGCTGCTTTCACGTTTTGCTTAGGACTTTCCATCTCTTTCTTCAGACAGCTTGGTTTATGCTCTCCTGTCCCACCCTGGTCTCTCGATGCTGGCAGTAAGGTTTTACTGCTTCCTGTGAAAGGTGGGGCCTGTGGTGTAACGTTAAACCCTTGATTTCCCTGCAATGTGTGGAAGTCACACCTCTCCTCCTTGACCCTGCTCCCCTGATGGTGGTCCCTAGGGGCTTTGCGCTTAGTCTTTTTTTTTTTTTTTTTTTTTTTTTTTTTTGGTGCTGGGGATCGAACTCAGGGCCTTGTGCTTGCTAGGCAAGCACTCTAACCACTGAGCTAAATCCCCAGCCCAGTCCTCTTTTATTTATTTTTATTTTTTATTTTGAGACAGGGTCTCACTAAGCTGCTAAGTTGCCCTGGCTGGACTCAAACTTGTGACTCTCCTGCCTCAGCCTCCCAGAGTGCTGGGATCACATGCATGTGCCACCTCCTCCAGCCAGTTTCTTAATTTTTAAAGCTCTGCCACAGATTTTTATCAAGTGTTGGTAGTCCCCTGCTCCACAGCTTCTGGGCCCAGCCAGCAGAGTCTGGCTATCAGCAGGTGCGCTGAGCGGCTTCTGCACTGCTGTTGGCACGGGCAGCTTCCTGTCTCAGTGTGTCCATGATGACTCCCCTGCCCACACCCTGAGCCCTGGTCCCTAGCTCCGTGCTGGGCTCTGGGGCTCTGACCCTGTAGCAGTCAGGGCTGAAGCACAGGCTGTAGGTAGGCCCCACATCCGCTGTGTGAGGTCCCGTGGCCGGGCTGTCCTGGGCCGAGGGGCACCGGGGTACCCATCTTGGAGCCAAACGGCTTTCAGATGGCACATGTGGCTGCTGGGACTGAGTGGCCTTCAGTTGACAGTTACCAGGAGACAGTGGTAGTTGTGCTGCTGCTGTGGCCAGACGCCCACAGTGTGGCCCTCGTCCTGGCCAATGTGTGTGCCAGCACCTGGAGTTCCAATAACTGGGCCACCTAGAGACTGGAGTCAGAGTCATCTGCAGTCACGGGAGAGGAGACTGTGCTCTACCTCACTGTCACTGTGGCCTGTGAATCGTCTGACAGTGGGGCTGGTGAGGGGTGACAGCGTCGCTGACATGGCAGGCAAACTGCATGTGGCAGAGCCTGTCTTCCCTGGCCAGTCTCCTCGGCAGGACGGCCCCACCTCAAGGTGGGCTGTCCACATCTGGCAATGTGGGGCAGTAGCCTTCAGCGTCACCTGAGGGTGCCGTGAAGGGGGTCACTGTGGGTGTGGGTGTGGCCATGGTGGCAAGCATAGCACTGGATGGCTCAGAGGGACAGTGTCACAGTGGAAATGGCCTCCAAGTGGCCAGGCTGAGGAAGGCGCTGGTATGGATGAGTGGAGCCACAGGGGTGGAGATACCAGCTGCTCCTTGGGTTGGCAGAGAAAGGCACCCAGCACCCACAAGCGCCCTGGCCCTCTGTGCCATGCAGGACGTGGCTGAGGTGCAGTCTGGGAGACAGGGCTGGTGGCTTCCAGCAGAGGGGAGCGGGCAGCTCACTGATCTTGGACCCTGTTATGGTTTGTGTCTAGATGTCCCCCCAAAGCCTCATGTGGTAAGAGATAGCTGGATCTAGAGTGTGTGATTACTAAATTGATCCATTGATCGGTTTGGCATCATCCTGCTGGGATCAAGGATGTGAGACTGAGATTGGGGGTGGGAGTGCGGGCCGCCCTGGAGACAGGTAGCCTAGATAAAAGATACAGGAAGAGGCTAATTAGCTGCTTGTTTGCATTGCTTATTTGCATACATTCCTTGCATTTACTCACTTTACGTTGTTGCCGGTGGGCTGGTCTGCCCTGCCTCTGCCATGCCACCCTGCCTCGGACCCAGCAGACTATAGACAGAAACCTCTACAGACTGTGAGCTAATAAACCTTTCTTCCCCTAACTTTGGGTGTCGGGTATTCTGTCCCAACAACGAGAGAAAAGTAACTAAAACAGACCCCCAGGACCAAAATGGATGGCTCCCCGACAGAAACCCCCTTCATTTCAATCACGGGTGTCAGTCAGAGGTGGTAGAGAAAGGAAGGCAGGACGATGCTGCTGATTGTGGAGGAGGACCACAAGCCAGGCTGTGGGCTGAGCACAGCCCTGTGACATCCTGACTTTCACCTACAGAGACCGGGCCAGGCCTCCGACCCTGAGAAGTAACCACCAGTGTTGCGCTGAGTCGCAGTGGGGTCCCTGAGCCTGGCAGGGTCTGCATGGTCTTGGGTTTCAGAGCAGCACCTGGCTGTTCTTCCCCAGCATCCTCCCGCTGTCTATGAACCGCACCCAGGGTCAGAGTGTGTGGATGGGGAGGCCAGCGGAGCACTTCTGATGGGATCCAGCTGCCTGTCTTCTCTGGGTGCTTCTAGAAAAGCTGGTGGACCTCTGGACCCAGCACTGGCTGTTGTGTAGAAGCGCAGGGACCAGGAAACAGGAAAAGGACAGAGGCTGGTGCGGCAATCCCCAAGCGGAACGAATGCAAGGCGGGGAGTGGAGAGTGCCCAGCACACTTGGCTCCAGTGCCTTGCTGCCTCACTGGGCATCAGCCCCAACTTCATGCCCCTTCAGAGGACGCACGGGGCACAGAGGCCTCAGTTCCCCTCCTCCTTGGGCCAGTGCCAGTCCGTTGCTATGTCCCCAGCCCCTGTAGCCCTGGTGGCTCCTGAGGCTGCTAGACTCACTCGCTCTCCCGCAGCGTGGCCATGATTCTCGACCGCAGGTCCTGCTCGTCCTCCAGCTCCAGGTGTAGGCGTCGGGCCGCCGCCTGTAGACGGCCTGCAGCTGCCCTGGCACAGCGACAGAGGACAGAATGGCGTGGGTCTGAGTTGGAGACGGCGGGGCCATCTTGGGCCTCGCTGCAGGGCCACAGGAGGCCCCTGCCCGGCCAGCGCCCATGAGCGGCTCTCAGCTCCCAGCCTCCCATCTTTCTCTCAGGAGACTGGAAGTCCGAGTCCTGGTTCCCAGGCCCTGGAAGCAGCAGGCCCTGCAGGCCTTGCCCAGGAGGGACCCAGAGCACCCGAAACACCACCGTGCCCACTACTCAAGCCACCGAATCCCACCTGGTCCTTCTTCCTGCCCAGAGCCACAGGCCCCCCGACCTGCGACTCTCCCTGAGCTCACGGCCTCCTGACATGGTGGGCAGGTGTTGGGGCCCAGTGTGGAGGAGCTGGGGTGGGGACTCATCCATAGGAGGGGACCAGAGGACGTGCTGTGTAGACACTGTGGGTCAGAATCCCTGCAGGTATATAGTGCCAGAAAGTGGATTCTGAAAAACTGGTCGGGTCCGGGGTACTCTGTAGACCCTGGGCTGCTGTACCCCAGGCTCAGGCAGGTTTAAAACCCCAAGAAGGAGCGGGGTACATCACAGGGGACTTCCCTGTTCCAGCCCCATCTGTCCCAACCTCAGGCCCTGGCCTGACGTCTCCAGTCCCCACACCGGGATGTGGTTGTCTGCTTGTCTGCTTCCTGCCATGCCTGGATGCAGCTGGTGAGGGACAACCCTGCCCACGTGCATGGTCACACCGTGCTTCCACCTCCAGTCCATGGACACCTACATGTTGCTGGCTTTTCTCTCCTGGTCGATCTCAGCGGCCACACTTGCCTGCTGCTTGCTCAGGAGGTCCATCCTCTGGAGACAGGCGCACAGCTCCTCTCTGAGGTATTGAGGTGAGAATTGGGCCTGTGGTCTCTGAAGCTCCACCCTCGAGGGGACAGTGGGGTGGGAAGGGTCGGGGCCAGCTCTCCCCTTGCCGGCTGGGGGTGCCGCATCCTTCCCGGGGTCTCTGACTACTGAGCAACACAAGCAGGTCTTCGTCCATGCATTTCTGGAAAGCCCGGCCGAGGTCACCAGAGGGCGACATCGCAGCATCCAAGGGCCACCCGAGGGCGGGCACAGGTGCATGGGCCAGGGCCAATGGGTGCCTGGCCAGCAGGAACCCACTCCTGTTCTGGGCTCCCCTTGGTCGAGGGCAACGATGAAGCCCAGCGTGTCACGGGGAGCTCAAGGGGCGAGGGCGGAGGGGCTGAGGTCTGGAGCCGTCCCCCGCAGGTGTGCCGCTTCTGGACACCGGTCCTGGGGGCCGCCCATGTGCAGCAGGCTCACCTGGTCTTCTGGAGGAACAGGTCTTTCTCTTCCTGCGCCTTGTCCAGGAGGTCCAAGCTCCGGCGTAGCTGAGATGCCCGAACTCTGTCTTTGGCTGCCAGGGCTGTCCTTGTTTTCTCAGCATCAGTGCCTCTTTCCTTCCCGGGACTTGGAATGAAGGAGACAGTGGCTGCCACTCACACTGGCGGCTGAGTTCTCGTGACTCGGGTTCATCTATGCCTACAGCTCCACATCCCACACAGAAGCTGCCCTTGGGGGTGGGGAGTAGCCCTCCTCCCCCCAAGAATTACCAGGGGCCTGCGTGGGCAGCGGCATGCTCCGTTCCCAGAGGACCACATTTCACCTCAAATTCTGGATCCTCTAATTTGTCTGTTTCTAGAAATCAAAGCAAGAAGAGTTTTTTTAAAAAAAGTAACTGGGCATAGTGGTGCATGCTTGTAATCCTAGCATTCAGGAGGCTGAGGCAGGAGGATCACCATGAGTTTGAGGCTGGGCTGGGCTACATAGCAAATTCAAGGCCAGTCTAAACTACATAACAAGGCCTAGGGGCCCCCAAGACTCCTTCAGGGTGTCCACAGACTAAACCCGTGTTCACAGTTGTACTGACATATGGTACATGGTCAGCCTTTTCCTCTTATTTCCTGTGTATGTAGTGGAGTTGCTGGAGGCCTCTTGGAGACACAGGGATCAAATGAACCAGATGCTGTGACTAATAAAATTTCATTATTGCTATTGTGCATTGATAATTGTGCTTTTTTTTTTTGAGACAAGATCTCTCTATGCAGCTCAGGATGGCCTTGAATTCACTATGTAGCCCAGGCTGGCCTTGAATTTGCAGTGATTCTCCTGCTTCAGCCTCCCAATTGCTGGGATTACAAGCATGTATCACCACACCTGGCTAACTGTGCATTATTAAAGTATTTTCAGCTTTGCTTTCTCACACAGTAAATGCGGAAAGATAAAACCAAAACCTCCTTATCTTGGCAATAATTTTTAAGTTATATGTAGTGGTCCATACTGGGAATTTCAACACTCTGGAGGTTGAGGCAGGAGGATTATAAGTTCGAGCCCAGCCTGGGCGACTGAGTAACTTATTAGTGAGACCCTATCTCAAAATAAAAATTAAAAGAGAGCTGGCAAAGGCCCTGAGTTCAATCCCCAGTACTGGAAAAAAAATAGAGGGGTTCTTGAGAATCCTCGCCTTAGGAAATCACCACAGCAAAACACGGCAAGTTGAACTACTGGGTTTATTTCCAGGAGGCCGTCGAATCTCTGTAAAAGTGATCAAAAAGGAATTTTAGGACTGGTGGAGCCAGGTGACACAGGTGCATGAGAGAGAGACAGTGGGTGGCAAAGGACCACACCATTTCCACCCCTGGTACTGGAAACCATGTAGGCTGAAGCCCAGCGGCCAGGCTGGAATGCTGCCCGGGGCCCAGCACATCCCAGAAGGAGTTCAGATCTTCATCAGAAGAAAAGTTAAACGCTTCCAGGAAAAGAAAATAAAAACAGGTCACATTCAACGGATAGGGATAAAAATGACCCTCAACTAATCAACAGTGATGCTGGAAACCAGAAAACTGTGGTGCCTCTTTCAAAATTCTCAGCTGTCGTTTATCTTTCTTTCAACTAATGACAATAATATCAGCTTCTTCGCTGAAGAAAAGTATGAATTTCATAGCTGCGGTCTCCCTGTAGTAACAAGGATTACAGACCAGCCCTGAGCCCATTGCCATCCTCCCTGCTGGAGAGAAGTGTGTGATCTTTACCGCCATCATCCACCAAGTTGTCCATGAGCTCCTTGTCGGACAGCAACAGGCCAGCACCCTCTTCCATCCCCCAAGGCACAAGTTACCTGCAAAAATATTAGAAAATGTAGATCAACAAGATCGCAGATTTTTAAAAAACCAAAACGTTTGGACTTTATAAGAATTTATGATGTTCATGATGTTCATGATTCTTTATAGGAAGTCATTAAAAAGACATTAAGAAAATGGATAAGTCACACACTAGGAAAAAATACTGTAGTACAGATACCTGACAAAGATTTTGTATCCAGAACATATAAAGAGCTCCTAAATGTTAACAGTGTAAAATCCACATTCTAATTTTTTTTTTTTTTTTTTTTTTTTGGTGCAGGGGAGTGAATTCAGGGCCTTACGCTTGCTAGGGAAGCACTCTAACCACTGCAAAATTTCCAGCCCCCATACTGCAATTTTAAAGTCAAAAGATTCAGAATGGATGTGACCAAAGGAGATACAGAGAGGGTCAATAAGTGTGTGACACTTTCTGCAACATTTACAGTCATCAGGAAAAAGCAAATTAAAGTCATGGTGCAATACCACCGCACAGGCACTAGGATGTGTAAAATAAAAAACAACACGGACACGATGTGTGGGCAGGGTCATGGGGGACTGAACTTTCATGCACTGCTGGCAAGAGTGTGAAGCAGGACTTGGATTCTGCCCTACAGTCTCTTCCAGACACACCCCAAAGCCTGACTGGCAACCCCAGGTGTTGCCAAGAAGCAATGGCGCGTCCACAAGATACACAGGAATATTCATAGCAGCCTATTCTTCAGAGTGCCAACTTGGAAGCAACATAAATGTCCACCCATATGAGGGTCAGGAACAAGGTGTGGGAAGGTACTCAGCAGTGAAGAGGAAAGTAGGCCCAACAGCCCCACATCAAGGAACCAGACACACAGCTCAGGCAGGACTGCGGGTGTGACAGGCATCAGAAAGTCAGGCGATGTGGGGGATGCTGCTGGGAGCTTGGGGTACGGAAGGAAAGGCTGTGTACCTCATCTGGGGTAGTGATTACGCAGGTCAGTGAAACTCTCAAAATGTGTCCAGTTGAATATTTAAGATCTATGCATCCCATTGCATGTGAATGCTGTCTCGATGGAACACACACATAGCACCAAGGTTCTGAAATAATTTTTAAAGAACTTCAGAATATCCATCACACCTTGGTTATCGTTTAGGGATTGCTAGGAGCTTGCTTGTGTGGACTCCAGAATTTTAC
Organism: Hystrix cristata; assembly: GCA_004026905.1. NCBI lineage: Eukaryota > Metazoa > Chordata > Mammalia > Rodentia > Hystricidae > Hystrix > Hystrix cristata. The sequence continues at coordinate 221,829 of PVJO010000044.1, read as the reverse complement.
ACACTCACATCTTCACATTAAAGACTTTCACTGGAGAAAGGATGTCAAACACATAACAGTACCTTCATTAGCACCTTAGTTTGTCTTCTGAAAGTTAAACTTAACTTTCACTTATTTTCTAGTTATCTTAAATGTGTGATTGGTTTCAATGCCTTTTGGTTGGGATAACATTATGACTCATAATAAAAAAGGGGAAATTATGTGCTTTTAAGTCAACATTCCTGTTAGAAAAACAGACATTCGACACTGGGAATGGACCCTGTCACAGTAAAGTAAGAAGTAGGTGAATGCACATCAATGTTGCTACGCATGAGACACTAAAATCGTAGAGAAATTTGGTTTTCACTGTTTAATTTAGCAATTGATTCCGAGTAATCACTAAAAATATTTTCAGTATCTAATAATATGTCTTAGATAAATTATTTTTAAATCTCTTTTTCTTTTTTGGCACCAGGACTCAAACTCAGGACCTTGTACTTAATAGGCAGGCACTGTACTGCTAAGCTACATCCTCAGCTAAATTATTAATAAATCAGTGCCAGTAATTTTTTTTTTTAAGAAAGCTACAAAGAAGAAATTGTGCATCAAAGTCCCGAGAGGCAGAGCCCTGAGGCGCCTGAGTGTTGATTAACCTGCCAGGCGATGCCTGCCCCACGGCCTGCCCTCTGGGCTCTGTGCTCCTGAGCTCCTGGTGGCTGTCACAACATAACTTCCGGTGGATGCCCCGAGGAACAGGCTTGAAACGGGATCTTCTGGCAAGTTCCAGTGGCAGGGATTACATGTGACCAGTCCCCAGCGTCCAGTTCCTCTGAAATCCACACTGAAAACAGGGGAAGAGTCTGTCTGTCTGTCTCTCTTTTCTGAGACAGAGTCTCACCATGTAGTCCAGGCTGGCCTGGAAATCACAGGGATCCGCCTGCCTCAGCCTTCCAAGTGCTGGGATTACACATGTGCACCACCATACCCGGCTACTGTTTTTCTCAGCACAGATCTGTCTCCAAGGACAAAGCAAGTGGGAGAGGAAATAGTAGGATCCACAGTGAAGCAGGGACACATAAGGAAGAGGGTGGTGTTCCTCAGGGAGGGACCCAAGCACAGAGCAGGGCATCAGGGTCTCCTGCAGGGAGACAGAGGTTCCAGGGTGGAGGCTGGTTAAATCGAGTGCCAGACTCTTGGAGGGCCACACTTGGCATGTGGCCAGCCAGGAAACGATAAGTGCTGGATAAAACCGCATCTTCATTTTCTTAAAAAATACCTTGAAGAATTTACCAAACACTGTACTAGGAAACTGCCAGATTAAAATCCAAGTGAAGGCAAGAATATAAATGGCTTAAATGGCTAAGTTAAAGGGAAGTATCTTCTCCAAATGGATCTGTAGAAACTACTTAAAAGAGACATTAAAAGCCATGCTCACAGAGAAGCGTATTTTTAAGCCAGAAGAAGCACTATGCAGAAACTATAAACAGGGAGCTGGCAGCGTCATCTACAAGAGACAACGCACTGAGGCAAACCCTGGATGGCAGCGGAAGGGCCCCCACCCCAGCCGAGCGCACCTAGGGAGTCACGGCGCAGCCGCACATCCAGCTTGCAGAAAGGATGGCGCGTCGTGACCGAGACGACACACTTAGCATTTAACCCACATTAGGAGTTTCCGTTCATATTTTTATAAAATGCAGCAAACTCATCAGAGATGGCAGCTCTAAATGAAGTAAGGAGAGGACACAAGTGAATAGTAACCTGCAGCACGTTCAGGCCCCCATGGGCCCAGGCGAGTCGGTCGTGGACATCAGCACCCCATGGGCACCGCAGTGGTACTGACCAGAGGCAGATGATGGGGTCTGCTCCACACCCGCCGTAGGGGACGGACAAAGGAAATGGGCTCATCAACAGTGGAATGCTATGTAGCCTGGAGAAAGAAGGATGCACCATCATCTGTGGCTATGAGACGTGGAGAGGCCCCCCACCGCGGGACAGAGGCCACCTGGGGCCTCTCCCAGCAGGACCCAAACCAGGGGGACTCCCCGGGCAAATAGAGGAATGGTGGTTACAGAGGTTGGGTGGCAGAGTCTCAAACAAGTGGCATTTAATTTAATTTAATTTTTTTAGTTCTATCACTCAGCACAGTGAATAGTCAGTAATACAGTACTGCACATTTTTAAACAACCAAGAGAGGAAATTTCAAGTGTTCTCCCCATAAAGATGTGAGGTATTTGAGATGACCAATATGTTAACTTAGTTATTCAACATTGGATTTACAAAAATAATGTCACTTTGTACCCCATAAACTTATACACTTAAAAATGATCAATTTAGATTTTTAAAAAGCCCACAGCAAGTATCATACTTAATTATGAATATTATAAGCATCCCTTCGGCTGGCCACAGTGATGCAGGCCTGTAATCCCAGCTAAGGCAGGATGATCATGAGTTCAAAAGAAGCCTGGACAACTTGGTGAGACCCTATAAGGGGATGGGGATGCAGCTTAGTATGAAGGTCCTTGGTTCAATCTCCTGTACAGAACATAGAATAAAAATAAAACTAAGACAGCCCACCAAGCTCAAGGCCCTGAGTTCAATCCCTGGCACCAAAAACAAAACAAAACTAAGACTGAGAACAAGGAGATGGGTGTGCAGCTCAGTGGTAGAGCACTTGCCTAGAATGCACAAGGCCCTAGGTTTGATCCCCAGCACCAAAAAAAAAAAGAAAAAGAAAAGAGAAAAGAAAAAAAAGAATGGGCTAGGTGTGGCGGCACATGTGTATAATCCCAGCATCAGTGAGGCTGAGTGAGGGAGGGGATCACCGTGAGTTCGAGGCCAGCTTGGGCTACATGGTGAGTTCAAGGCCGGCCTGGACTACAGAGTAAAACTGTCTCAAAAAACAAAAAAACAGGACTGGGGAATTAGCTCAGTGGTAGATCACTTGTCCAGCAAGTGCAAGGCCCTGAGTTTGATCCCCAGCACACACTTCCTGCAACCCCCCAAACAAACATGGGACAATGAATTTGCTAGAACCCCTCCTCCTTAATATCTACCGGCTCATCCAACCAGAACAATCAAGCGTAACAGAAATAACAGGCATAAGGAATGGAAGAGGGAGAAGTCATTATTTTCAGATAATATGATTATATATGTAGAAAATCCAAATGAATACACAGATAAAATTATCAAGACAACTTAGTAGTCTTGCTAGATACAACTTCAGTAATAAAAGTCAAATGTTGGCTGGGGATTTAGCTCAGTGGTTAGAGTGCTTGCCTAACAAGCATAAGGCCCCGAGTTCGATCCCCAGCACACACACACAAAAAAAAAGTCAAATGTCTTCTTATTTACCAGAACAAATAATGAGAAAATAGGATTTGGAGAAGCTATCATTAACAAATCACATCAAAACCACAAAATACCGAGAGGAGATGCAACAAGCAAATCCTGTAAGGACACAATGGCGAAGGCCTCCGGGCAGCATGAAAGTAGACCTACATAAAAATAAATGGAACAGATGACCCAGTTCCTTCAACAAATGAATGTCGCGGGGACGGGGACTGGCTGGCTCGGCACAGAAGGCCGTGTGTAGTGTGGTCAAGCCTGGCTCCCGAGTCAGGCAAACAACTGTAAGGTCTTGAGCTAACTCCTGATTGTCAGCACAGACCAGTGTTGGGGTCTGGTGAAGTCCCTGAATTCTGCTGGAGTCGCAGTGAGTTTGTGGTTGTGCTCAGAGGGGCCTCCGTCAGCGAGGGGAGCGGCCAGCTTGTGGGACTGGCCTCAGGCCTTTCTGAACCGCAGCACTCTGCACTGAGCTGGGCAGGACAGGGACAGATGACATGGCAGGGACAGCTGCAGCAGGAGTGGGACCAGATTCACAGCACCCTTCTCCCTATGTCCTGATGCCGGGATTTCCCACAGTGAAAGTTTAAAGAAAAAAGAAAGTCTAAATAATTAAGTGTGGATCAGGTGATGGAGACTCAATGTCTTCTTTCCATTTTGCTTTAGAGATTCCCTAAATCCAGAACAGGAGAGAGAGAGACACAGAGAGACAGAGAAGGAGACACAGAGAGAGACAGACAGCGACAGACAGAGGCAGACAGAGATGGACAGACAGAGAGAGACAGAGAGAGAGACAGACAGAGACAGAGAGAGAGGCAGGCTGTGCATGTGCACATGTACACGAGGAAAAGAGGCTGGGAAACTGGTCTGTTGTATTTGAGTTTACCGGAAGCACAGCACTGCAGTGCGGCAGGGGAGGCTCCTGGCGCCACGATTACTCTGAAGTTACAGGACCAAGGCAGCAGCGTCTGGGCGGAGACCACAGAGGACAGAACACACTAGCACAGTGGTGGCAAACCCTTCAGAGTGCTCAGCAATATGAAGAGCCCACTGTGGCACCCACGCCACAGGTGCGCCACCACTGCACTAGAGGACCAGCCTCCAAGTCCAGCGCGACACGGGACAGGTGAGACCCAGGCCGCCTGCCCAGAGTCAGCTCCACCTGTGAGAGGCACAGCTCTGCCACCTCAGTGGGGTGTTAGAGGGGTGCCATGGCCTCAGGGTTGCTAAATAAGACACCAAAAAGAACTGCTGAGGAGCTGCTGGCGGAGTCCCCTGCCTCAAATTGAGAACTGTGCCTGGGTCACAGACACCCTGTGGAGGGGAGGTACAAAGCCACAGAGTAGAAGATTGCCATAACCCAGCATCTTCACACTGAGCTACACCCCCAGCCCAGTTTGTATTTTTTGTTTTGAGACAGGGTCTTGCTAGGTCGCTAAGTTGCTGTGCAGGACTCGAACTTGCAATTCTTCTGCTTCTGCCTCCCAGAATGCATCATGCCCAGCTTCAGTATTATCTTAAACCAGACACATTCCAGCCAGGATGAAGGCACTTTTGTCCCGACTCTTTCTGCCCCAGTGACCAAGAGCCAGCTGGCCTTGCTGCCACCCAGGGCCACGCTTCTGTCAGGGAGCTGCGCTCCTGCCTTTCTTCAGCCCCACGGTGCCCTGGCCCAGTCCTCCCACAGTGGGATGGGGTTGTTCCCTTCCGTGGGCTGGGGAGACAGCCTGTTTCCTTCCCCTTCCACTTCCTAGGCTGTCCGCACCCCTGGGCACCAGGGCCCACTGACCAGCTCCGTGGCTGCATGTTGGCGGAGTCCTACCCGTTCCAGGATGGCTCGAGCTCTCTGTCCACGGAAAGGACCCTGTGACCACCTTGGGCCTATGGAGAACTCAAGGCGCCTCCTGTCTCCAATCACTGAGTAGCATCCTGAGTTCTCCTTTGCCATGGAACCTGCGGAGCTCAGGACATGACCCCCCCGGGGGCACCGTCTGGCCTACTATGCCCACTGGCCCATCCTACAGTAACTCCGACGTGTGGCATTAGCTCTTGGGGTTGCTGCAAAGAAGCATCACAACCCAGTGGCCTCAACAGGAGAAATGTGACCCCTCATAGGATCATGGGACTGATGGGCCATGCACCCTCTGAAGACACAGGCGGAGCTGCTCAGGCCCCTTGTGCTTCAGGGAGTTCTCCACCGATCTTCTTGTGCCCTCTCTGCGCTTGTCTGGCTCCAGCTTCCCTTTCCCATAAGGACACCGGTCAACCTGGGTCAGGGCTCCACCCTAGGCCAGTATGACCCCATTAGGATTTCAATAGGGGGATTTTTGAGGGAACACAGCTCAACTCCTAACACACAAATACAAAGGTACATGCTGGCCTTGCAGGGCAGCTGTATCCACCATAGCAGTGACTCTGGAAGCAGTGGAAGCAGCCCCAGTGGCCTCCGTAGCCCCATGGTGTGACTTCTACAGGGAACACTGTGTGGTGATGAAATGAGTGAACTGCAGCCAGCCAGGAGCTAGGACAGACCTCCAAGATGATGGGAGGGAGGAAGACATGAAGTCTTGCTCTTCCTCTTCCCTTCCTTCGCTCTTGAATAGGAGCCCTAGGTGGGTAGGTGGATCAGGTTGTGCTGGGCTGGGGTGTCGGAGCCTGCCAAGGATGAGGCAGCCCCGTGGGGTGGTCTGGGGATACCATCAGAGGCAGGGCAGGGGGAAGCAGGCGTCCACTGTGAGTCACCCAGCTCATACCTGAGAAGAACAACATATTCACACACCTCAGAGCACCTCCAAGGGAAAAAGTTACTTCCTGGTAGAGATATTGGCAGATGTCAAAGAGAATCTCAATAATGGGATCAAGAATGTCCCCCAGGGCTGGGAATTTAGCTCAGTGGTTTCAAATGCTTGCCTTGAAAGCAGAAGGCCCTGAGTTCAATCCCCAGCACCAAAAAAAAAAAAAAAAAAAAAAAAAGAAAGAAAAAGAAAAAGAATGTCCCCTAAAGAGGCAGTCACTGTGGGTGTGACCTGGAAGGATACATCTCCCTCCCTGGCTGGATTCTCTCTCTACTTCCAGCTGCCATGAGGTAAGCGGCTCTCTTCCACCAGGCCCCTTTGCCATGCCGTATTCTGCCTTGGAGCCAGCCAGCCATGAGCCCAAATAAAACTCTCTTCCTTTATTTTTTATTTTTTATTTTTTTTTGTTAAAGTCTGAAGATTTGACATTTATTTTTATTTTTTTATTTTTTTTATTTTTTTTGTGGTGCTGGGGATCGAACTCAGGGCCTTGTGCTTGCAAGGCAAGCACTCTAATCACTGAGCTAAATCCTCGGCCCCAAAACTCTCTTCCTTTAAATTGAGGGTGTCAGGTATTTTGTCCCAGTGATGACAAAAGTATCTAAGACAAATTTTGGTACCAGGAGTGGGGTGGTTTTTGTAACTACCTGGCTATGTGGTTCAGAAGCCTTTGGAATTGGCTTGTGAGAGGAGTTTGGAAAGGTTTGCAGATGTCAACTAGAGAAACTGTAAGCTGAATTTGATGGGAGATTCTGGTTGGAGTTCAGAATAGTACAATGCTGACAGTAATACTGCTGGTAAAGACCAGGCTCAGGAAGTTTCAACTGGAAACAAGGACTCCATTGGCAGTTGGACTCCATCCAGGCCATATGTATTAGGCTCTGGCAGAAAATGTGTCTACATTATACTTATGTCCTAAAACTTGTGGGAAACTGAGATTAAGGGTAGCAGACTAATTAATTTATTTTGTTTTACCCTCCCTGTCAATTTGTTTTTGTTTGGGGGGGTTTTATGGGGGCAGGTTTTTGGGGGTTTTGGGGTTGTTTTTTGTGGCAGGGTCTCACTATGTAGTGCAGGCTAGCCTTGAACTCACTAGATAGCCCAGGCTTGCCTTGAACTCTCAATGATCCTCCTGCCTCAGTCTCCCAAGTGCTAGGATTACAGGAGTGTGCCACCATGCCCAGCTGCAGACTAATTAATTTGGTGGAAGAAATTTCAAGATAGCCCAACTCAGGCTGTGGTATGGGTACTGCTGGGAGCTTTCTGCCAGCTCTACATTGAGAATCAAGAGCAAATGGTACAGCTCAGTGATTTTTAAAGTTTTCAGTTTTGCTAGAAAGGAAGAGTCTGAAAAGTTGGAGCAGAGAAGAGCTTGGTTGATGAAAAGATTAGCATTAAAAAGAAGCCAAGGCTGGGATGTAGCTTAGTGGTAGAGCACTTGCCTTGTATGTGAAAGGCCCTAAGTTCAGTCCCCAGCACCACAAAAAAAAAAAAAAAAAAAAAAAAAGAAAAGCCAAATACTTTGCATCAGGATAATAGGAAAGATGCCTTGAGTGCATTTTAGGAACCAGGAGGAACCCCACCCTTTGCAGGCTCAAGGGCCCCAAAGTGAAAGACTTTGCTTTAAGGAGAGATCTCCAGGGTACCCTGTTGGAAAAGGGCCACCTAGAAAATTGGTTCTTGGAGATTTGATTCACAATCCTCAATCATCCAGGCACTCAGGGGTCTCTCCAGCCATAATTTAAGGGGGCCTGGCTTCTGTTTAGGCTGGTGGCAGATCTTGGCATCACCCACATGGTGCAGGTTTTACAAGCATGCAGAATGCAAGAGTTTTGAGGTCAGGGAGGTTTCCACCCAGATTTTAGAGAGACTGGGATGCCAGGCAGTGTGCTCCTGAGAGGGCAGTGTGTGAAGGTGTGAGAGTGAAGCTGAAGATACAGTGATCTCAGGAAGCTGGAGAAGCCAGACATGAAATGTCTGCTGAGGAAGACCACACACAGTGAGCAAAGCCAGCCTAACAGAAAAACCTTGAGAGTTGCAAGCTGCAAAGCCATAGAGGAGGGCCTGCTCAAGGGGTTCAAAGTGCTTATCTCAGCACCACCACCATTAGCTGCTCTTAGAGATGGACTAAATGCATTTTGGATAAAGAGATGTACATGAGTCTTTCGGGGCCAGGGGTGGAATGTTATGGTTTAGATCTAGATGTCTCTCAAAGGCCTCATGAGCTCACAGGTGGGGCTTTTGGAAGGTGACTGAATCATGGGGGTGACATAGCTGACTTGCTGTTAGGAGCTGGGGTCTGGTCAGAAGAGGCAGTCACTGAGGGTGTGACCAGGAAGGGTGCATCTCCTTTCCTGGTCCCTCCCTTCTCTCTCCGCTTCCTGACCACTACTCAATGAGCAGCAGTCCTGTGGCCCTCTGCCATGTCATTTTCTGCCTTGGAGCCAGCCATGAACACTAAATATGAACCTCTCTTCCTTTAAGTTGTGGATGTTGGGTATTTTGTCCCCACAATGAAGAAGGTGACTAAGACAGGGACAAACTGACCCCTGAAAGCTACCTGAGGAGACGGAACGAGCAGACCATGGTGTCATTTCTGTGGCTTTCCTACCAAAGACCCACAAGAGGAAGCTGATCTTGCGGGAACATCAGACAAACCCAAAGGAGGGGCTTCCAGCAAAGTAAGTGGTCGCACAGGAAAGGTGAGGACCAGGAAGGAAGAGCAAAGATGAGGAATGTTTTGCACTGCACCAGAGGACAACTCGGGGCAACCTGTGGCCCTGCCCAGACCCCTTTACTGTGAGAACCTGTGGGATCACCTGGTGAACCACGCTTGCCAGGGGCTGGGATCAGTCAGCGGCTCGAGTCCCTCCTCCACCCCACACCCCATCTCCCCTCCCCCATTCCCGCAGCCCGCCTCCCCATCCCTGCACCCCGGTTTCCCTCCACACCCACCTCCCCCTCCCTTGTCCCCACACGCCCTCCCTGGTCCGCACCCGTAGTCTCCCGCAGAATACAGGGTAAGGGGCTTCACCGCCCACCCGTCCGCCGCCCGCACCCACCTCTCTCGGTGGCCTTCGGTGGCGGCGACCCCTCAAGTCCGCAGATGGCCGGGATCCCGCGATGGCTGCTGCATGGCCACGCGGCTCCATGGCAACCGACGCTCCCGCAGCGGGAGGGGGCCTGCGCAGGCGCAGTCGGCGGTGCCCGCGGCTGGGGCGGAGCGAGCTCGAGGGACGACGGGGGCGGTGGTCCCCGCCGGCTCACGTGTGACTAAGCGCTTGACTGAGCGTGTCACTAACCGCCAATCGAGACTTGGGTCTCAGTCCTGCGCGGAAAGCGGGGCAGCCTGGGGGTCGGCCGGGGCCTCCACGCCCGCCGGACACCGCACGGTCCCTCCGGGCCCCTCCGGGCCGGGTCCTGCGCTGGGGGAGCCGAACCGAATCACCGATCCGACAGTGCCGGTGCTTTACACGAGGGCAACGAGAATAGACTTTTTTCGCCCTCTTGGTGTTGCTGGGGATGCAACCCAAGGGCTCTACCTCTGAGCTACACCCCTCGTCCTTTTTTACTTTTTAGTTATTTCGAGACAGGGTCTTGCTAAATTGCCCACGCAGGACCTGAACTTGCGGCCCTCCTGCCTCAGCCTCTCTCAATGCTGAGATTACAGGCATTCGCCAGACTAGACGTGTATTTTTTTTCTTTCTTTCTTTCTTAATTTATAGACATGTATTTTCGTGCGTTAAAAAGTACTCTAAATATCTTTACCCAGCCGTGGGCAGGGGCACAATGGAAACTAGACTTCTAAATGTGCATGTACATTTGGCTATGAAATTGTATAATAGTAAAACCAAAAATAAACAAAAAGAGAAAAAAATCCTAAAAATTGTAAATAGAGTAAAATAAACTAATTGAACTGTTCAAATTAGGGACTTAACATGTAGAAAAGGACAATTTCAAGTTACTTTAAACTCAACAGTGTCAGTGTGTATCCCCAGGAGCCCATATATCAACAATAACTGTGAAGAAACCTCAAATTCTTTGCAATAACTCTGGTGTATGAGTCACTTTCTCGTTGCTGGGACAAAATACCTGACACCTGCAGCTTGGAGGAAGAGAAGGTTATTTCTGTGGCTTTAGTCAGTGGTCTCTGGCTACAAGGCAGAAGCTGCATGGTGGATGGGTCTGGCTGAGGAAACTGCTCACTGCAGGGCTGCCAGGAAACTAAGAAGGGAGGAGCTGGGAGGAGAATACACCTTCCTGGTCACACCCCAGCGACCCGCTCCAGCTGGGCCCCACCACCTCTCAGCACATTCAACGATGAACTCATCAGTGGGCCCAGCTACCCAGGACCCAATCACCTGCTGCACACAGGAGGCTGTGGGGAACATTTTGGATCTAAACCGTACCCTGGTCATAGTCATCGTATTGGGATTGCTATTCTGGAATTATTATATAAAGTGAGGTAAAGCAAATAAGTAGTGAAGTTATATGAGGAACCAGTATTTTCAGCTTCAGAAAAGATACACAAATATAAAATAAGTAAAAACTCTAAATTTTGGGTTTGAATGTGAAATTTAGTATGAATTAATGATTTTTTTTCAGTCCTAGTCATTGAATTCAAGGCCTTATGCAAGTTAGGCAGGCACTCTGCACTGAATTATATCTCCAACTCTAATAATTTTCTTTTAAAATATATTTCTTAGTTTCGTCCCCTGAGAAGGCATACAGCTGTCCAACTGGTTAGTCACTAGCCATGTGTGACTATTTACATTAAATACAATATTTGAACAAATATTTGCCCACCAATATCCACAGCAGTATTATTACTATTCGCACTAACGGATGGATGGAAGCAACCTGAATGTTCACCAACAGAGGAGCAGCTACCTTTGCGTATATGATGGAATATTCTTCAGTGGTAAAAGAAGGACAACTCAGACCATGCCACAAAATAAATGAAAGTTGAAGACATAATGCTAAGTGAAATAAGCCAGAGGCAAAAGGACAAATATTGCTTGAATTTACTCAGAGAGAACTCAAACCCATAGAAGCAGAAATGGCAGCTTCCGGGAGAAGCTGGGTGGGGAGGGAGGGATGACGAGCAGTGCCTCTGCGGGCAGAGTCTGAGCCTGGAGTGACTGGAGGGTTTTGGAGCTGGACTCATGGCAGGGAGAGTGTGTTGAGTGCCACTGAACTGTACATTTTAACAGCTTAAAATGGTGAATTTTATGTTGTATATATTTTATTACAATAAAAAGTTTTAGTTAAGTAAAATCTAAAATCCCATTCCTCACTCACACAGACCACATTTCAAGTGTCCAGCAGCCTGCATGGCCAGCGGCTCCTATCTCTTCTTGGATGGTGCCGGCCTGGACACAGGCACTGGCCAGTGGCAGTGACCCCACTCCGGCCCAGCCGCCTCTTCCTCGCGGAGAAGCAGAGGTCCTGCAGGATGGTCCCAGGATGTCTGCTGGTGAGGACCAAGAGCTTACCCAGAAGTCCAGGATCAGAGGCACATCTGCCTATCGGAAGGGGTTCTCACTGGCCAAAATGAGGACAATTTCAGTATGAAAACAAATGGCAATGGATTAATACATCACATATATTAGTATCTGTGGGTTTCTTTTGGAAATTAAAAGCACTTATCAGGGTGTGGTGGTGCTCGCCTATAATCCCCACACTTGGGAGACTGAGGCGGGAGTGGAGTAAAGTGGGGACTCAGGTTCAGGATGAGGGATTTGATGCTTTGCAAGACCCCAGGGGATGGTGAGCTCCCCACCCCAGAGTGACTGGAAATCTTCCAGCCCTGATGAAAACTCCAAACCCAGAGATCGCGGAAACTCGGTCAGCCTCAGGCAGAGTAAATAAGGGAAAATCGCACCAAAACACCTAATAGTCGAATTGACAGAAGCAAGGAGTGAGACGACCTCTGTGAAATGCCCGGAGCGAAGACAGACATTTCATAGAGCAACACAGAAGTGTCAGCAGACTTCGGGTGAGAAACCTGCAAGCTAGACACAGTGTGCAGATACGGAGAGGGGGAGAAACCAAGCCAGCAAGCGATGCTGGTGACCCTGACATTGCCCAGAGAAGCGAGCTTTCTAGATGAAGGTGGTTCTGTGGTGTGTGGATCCTAGCGATACAGCTGGTGTTTTTAAAAACATTTTTAAAAATGAAGGTGGGCTGAGGGTGTAGAGTGGTGGAGTGATAGCCTAGCGTGCATGAGGCTGCAATAAGCACACAAGTACACGAGGTGAATAAAGTTACTCTTCTACCTCTGACTGAGAAAGGTTTGCCCCCTGCCTCAAAACAACTGAAAAACAACAAAATACAGAAGGCAACAGTTCTCACATTACTGGGTGCAGGGAACCCAGGACAGGGACCTGAGAGATGGGAAGTAGGTGTGGGGAGCCCTCAGGGACCCCACCTTCCTGCCTGGGAAATTTCCTGGCTGCCGTTCAGGGAGAGGGAGCAGAAGGAAGGAAATGCTGATAAACGGATGATTTCATCAGGATTAAAAATGATGGCTCTTCCAAAGATGCCGTAGAGAAATGACCAGGAAAACCCTGGACTGGCAGAAAATATTTTCAGAACATGCATCTAACAAAAGCCCAAACCTAAAACTTATAGACAATGCTTACGACTCAGTGAGGAGAAGAGCAGCACTCTTATCTCCAAAAATTAGCAAGAAACTCGAACAGACATACCATCCAAAGGAGATATACAAATAATATGCACAGCCAGGCATGATGTGCACACCTGTGATCACAGCTACTCACCGAGGCTGAGGCGGGAAGATCAGGAGTTTGAGGCCAGTGGGGGCAACATAGGGAGACATTGTCTCAAAGTGAAATTAAAAAGTTCTGGGGGTGTAGCTCAGTGGTAGAGAGCTTACGTAGTGAGATTCCATCCCTAGTGCTGCAGAGTAAATATATATAAAATATATATAAATTTTAACAAGCACAGAAGAAGATGCTCAGTATCTTAGTCATTAAGAAAACACACACCGGGCTGGGGATTTAGCTCAGTGATTAAAGTGCTTGCCTTGTAAGCACAAGGGCCTGAGTTCGATCCCTGACACCACAAAAAAAAAAAAAAAAGAAAAAAAGAAAACACACATCAAGCCAGGGGCAATGCTGTGACCTGGAATCCCAGTACTCTGGGAGGCTGCGGTAGGAGGACCATAAGTTTGAATCCTGCCTGGGCAATTTAGTGAGGCCTTCTCTTGAAATAAAAAAGGGCCAGGGATGTAGCTCAGTGTGAAAGACCTGGGCTCAATCCCCAGTACTGAAGGAAAAAGAAAAGGAAAGAAAAAAGAAAATACCCATAAAGCATAGTGGTGCATGTCTTGTAATCTCAGCTCTTGGGAGGCTGAAGCAGGAGGATCTTGAGTTCAAGGTCAGTCTGGACTACATAGGAGGTATGGCAGAAAAATACAGTGAATGTTTACGTTTTAAGTAGTATTACAGTAAGACACATTGCCATGAATCTCCCTCAGTTTTTCTCACTTTAAACACACATTCCATTGTTTTTGGCACTTCCTGGGGTTTGTTTTTTTGTTTTTTTGAGATGGGGCCTTGCTGTGTAGTTCAGGCTAGCCTTAACTCAGCCCAGGCTGGCCTCAAACTCTCAGTGATCCTCCTGGCTCAGCCTACCCAGTGCTGGGATTACAGGTATGCACCACCATGCCTGGCTTCTTGCCACTTTTTGAAGTAGTTCTAGGATTCTCCTTTTGTGAGTGTCTTTAGTTGCAGTTTCATGGCTGCCTCCGTATCCTGAATCGATTTAACATTTATCTTTTGACTTAGAGCCAGAAGTTGCATGGTCCAGCGAATAATGTGGATGAGGACACAGCATCGTGTTTCTACAAGCTGCCTTTCCGTTGGTTGGCACTCAGCAGCATTGTTCACACTTTCGATCATATCCCTTAAGGATGTTCAAAAGAGGTCTCCAAAGAGGATTTCTGGAGCTGCTCCAGAAAGTGGTAAGAACAGTGGAATGCATGTGATCAAGATGAGGGGCGGTGTTTTCAAGGGGACTAATGACAGTGTGTCTTTTTCTGTGATAAATTGTTGTTTTTTTTTTTTTGTTGTTTTTTGGTGCTGGGAATCGAACTCAGGGCCTTGTGCTTGCAAGGTAAGCACTCTAACCATTGAGCTAAATCCCCAGCCCCGTGTGATAAGTTTTTAAAATTGAAATATTCACCATATATTTTGATCACTCTTCATGGTGAGACCCTGTGTCTAAAAACAGAAACGAAAGAGAAGGAGAAAAAGGAAGAGGAGGAGGAGGCTAAGAGGAGGGAGGGGAAGTGGAGGAAGAGGAGAAGAAGAAAAAGAAAAAGAACAGCCTCCTCTCCACAGCAAGGAGGGGAAGCCGCGTGGGTCCGAGCCCGGCTGCTGGGAGGGTGGATGGCAGTTGCTCTAGAAAGCAGATGGGTGCTTGCTTACAAAGTTGAGCGTTCCTTTTCCTGAAGTCCAGTAATCCCACAGCTACAGTTTTATTCGAAAGAAATGAAAACATGTGTTCACCCAAAGATCTGTGCTTGAACGTTCAAAGCGGCTTCATTCCTTATAGTCAGAACTGGATGTAACCCAGTGCCCAGGGCGGGTGAACAGTTAGCATGTGGAGTTCGCTCAGAGGGGCACTTGTGGCACTCGGCCTCTTTTCAACCTCAGTGTTCCGCTGAGTGAGCAAAAGTGGACCCAGGCTCCAATGCTAGCAATTTATTGCCGTGAGGCAGAGGCTGTAGGACGAGGGACAGCAGAGGCCGCCGGACAAGGGGCCTGACTGTGATCACCATCTGTCTCCACAGTCGGGGTCCCAGCTCTGTGGCCAGGTGTTGTTGGAGGCTCACCAGCAGCACCCCACGTCTATGCTCACTCAAGGTGGATGCAGGATGTCCCTCTCGGCCGGGAGGGATGGGCCTGGCTCCTCGGGGCTGCTAGCCCAGGCCACGCTGGTTCACGGGAGGAGCAAGCAGGAGAGGTGCCAGCGAGACCAAAGCCATGGCCTTTCATGATACAACCTCGGGACTGCTCGTCACCCTTGGCAAGCAGCGCAGAGGTCCACACCACATGCAGGGGAAGCGGATGGCAGGGACACAGGAGGCAGGAGCACCAGGAGCCCCGCTGGAAGGCTGTGCACGGTGTGGTCTGGCTTAGATGACATCACAGAAAAGGCAAAGCTGGTGACGAGGTGGGTGCCACAGCATTATGGTGGTGGTTCTGCAACCCTGCACATATCCTAAAACTGGCCAAACTGCATACTTAAAATTAGTGATTTTTTAATAGGTAGATTTTATCTCAGTAATGCTGAAAACACAAAGTGAAACAAATGGGCTTTGCCTGATCTGACCCTGCTGGCCTCATTCCACTATCTGGCCTGCCCTGGCTTGGCTTCACTCCCTCTTGGACTTGCAGTGCACTCCAGCCCCAGGGCCTTTGCACTCCTTGTCTCCTCCTGGAACACGGCCTGGGTCTTGGTGGTGGCTTTTTCTCCAGAAGGGTAGGATCTTAGTGGAGTCTCACCTTAAGTACCACCTGTGTCACCTCTCCAACTGACCACTCCATCTGAGGTGCCCCCAACCTGTATCCCACCAGTTCACCCTAACCCTACCCCTTGGCACACAGTAGGTGGTAAATTACTTCTCTGTCTTTGGAGCTTCCTACCTGCTGTCCACCTTCTGCTCGGAGGCAGGGACCTTTTGTCTCTCACTCTCGCCCAACACCTAGGCCAAGTGTAGGATGGCATAGAGTAGGGTTACCAATCTGTAAATATTTGTTGAATGAATATTGATCTGGGAAGGAAGTCTAGTGAGTATGTTCCAGTACTGTGGGAGAAAAATCCTGCCTTCATTTCTCAAAAATCCTGGGGAAGGGGCCGAGGGAAGCCACTGTTTCCCTGCGTGGGGCCAGGGACCAGGTCGGGCCTGCTGCACATGGGGTCCAGATCTTGTCTCTCCAGCAGCTCATTTGAGTTTTTGTGTTAAACGATGCAGCCTGGCTCCTATCTAACGGAAAATGTTTTTCTCACTTGACTGACAGCACTTTTGTTGGAAACATTAATTTGTGTTTAACGTTTTCTAGCACATGAGGGATTCAAAATGCCACTTTAAAAACATAAAATGTGAGAATAGAATTCTACCTCCACATTAAACAGGAGTAATTGTGCTTGGACATCTAATTAACTCAAGTGCAGAGAAAAGCTCAAAGGGCCCAGGTCTGGTTGTTTATTGGTTCTCGGGGCCTTGGTGACTGAAAGCAGCAGCAGCCAAGTTACTTCCCACGGGGACAGTGTCCCCTCTTAAGTAGATGACTGAGGCTGGGGTGTGGCTTGGTGGCAGAGTGCTTGCCCGTCGCTCACAAGGACCTGGGTTGCTTCCCAGGCACCACAAAAAATAAACCAAATAAAATAAAAGGTGGCTGAGCTTGGGTGTCTCTTGAATTTTGCATTTGATTCTTTCTGCCAAGTTTCCTCTGCTGTCTGGATGAATGGGCTCCATCGGAAAATCACAGGATTAATAATTACAGCCCGAGCGCCACAAAACCCTTCTCTGTGTCACTGCCATTTTCTTGATTTGATGCATTTTCCCAGGAAAATAACAAAGCCACCTCAAGAGTGCATCAGGCGGGGATGTTAAATTTAGCTGATGCCGCTTCCTCTCATGGGCCGCGTGACTCACCCCACTCCCCACCCGGCCTGCTGTGTGGCGCTGCCGTGTGGCTCCCGGCCAGCTCCGTGCCCAGACCTCCCCTGTGCCGAGAGTGTCCAGCAAAGTGCTCCATGAGAGGAAGAAGGCACCGGGACTGCGGCTGACACCTGGGTCCCCACGCTACCTGGCTTTGCTTTCCCAGGAACTGAACGGTGGCTCCTGGCTGAGGACCGGCAGAGGCAGAGTTTTCACACCTCCGGGGCCAGAGAGTGTGAGTCCTGCTGGGTGCCATCTGGGCAGAGCACAAGGCCTCCCGCCCTGAGCAGAAGAGAGCAGCCGCAGCTCCAAGCAGCCACCACCGTGCTGATGGAGAAGCCAGAGTCGTGCAGGTCACACCTGCAACAGGGAGACTGAGGAAGAACAAACATCAGGGCTCGAATGCCGAGGCTAGAGGTTCTGGCTTGCTTTCCTCGCCCCTCCTGTGGCCTGGTACCAGAGCCCCCTCTGCACCTCTGCTGCTGCCCAGGCAGGGAAGGGATAGTTCAGGTGCCTGTCGGGGTGCAGGGGCAGCTTGCCTTTGACACATCGTTGGAATGGGTCTCAGTTTCTCCAGACTCACACATGGAGGGTGGGGGTGGGGTTCTACCAACCAGGGTAACAGAGTGGAGTGAACACAGGAAAACACCAAGCAAAGCATTTTCCCCAGCAGGGAGGCCGCCAGCACTGCAAGCTTGTCTGACGAGCTTAATGACAACAACCTAGAAAGAGTGCGTGTGTGTGTGTGTGTGTGTGTGTGTGTGTGGTGCTCGTGTGTGTGCATGGTACTGGGGATTGAGCCCAGGGCTCTATTGCTGAGCTATATCCCAGCCTCTTTTATTTTTTATTCTGAGCCGGGTCTTGCTAAGTTGTCTAGGTGGTCTTTGAGCTTTCCATCCTTCTGCTTCACCCTCTCAAGCCCTGTGTCTCAAGGCCTCTCTCCCCACCCCAAACTGGGGATTGAGCCCAGAGCTTTCACACTGCTGAGCTACATCCCCCGGCCCTCCTTTTGTTGAGATAGAATCTCCATAAATTGCTAAATTGTCCAGGCTGGGCTCCAACTTGCAATCCTGCCTCAGCCTCCCAGGGTGGTAGGATTATAGGCGTGCACCACCATGCCCAGTTGCCAGGTTCTTTTAAACAGTTTTGTGTACCAAGCAAGCAGCTCCCTACTCTCGGCCCTTATTGTGAACATAAAGAAAATGAGGGCAGGAAAAGTGACTCTCTGAGGTCACGCAAGCCAGGGGAGCAGAGCTGGGAGCTGTGGCTGGGTCTCTGACTGTGAGGACCTTGCTGAATTCTCACCAGGAGGGGAGCGGTGGGCGCCTCCACTTCATGGACTTAGTGCAGCCCAGCACTGGCCACGCTGGCCCGGGGCTGTGATCCTGGCCGGTGTGTGGAGGGTGTTCCCTGCCGTCTTGCTGGTTCCGAGGTGCCCTGAGCTTCCCTGGCTGGAGGAGGAGATGAGGGTGGGGAGAAGGAATGGTTACATAGTCTCAGAAACCTTAAAGATGGAATCATGAAAATTCCCATTCTCGACCTCCCACCTTGAACACCAGTGAAGAACAATACCCAGTTGAAATGAAGCGTTCACCCTGTGGGAGGAATCAAACCTGTTACTAGCGGGCTGGTAAGCGTGGTAGGTATCTGGCAAGGGCTCCTGCCGTGGAGATCTGGGGACGAGGGGACAGTGAGGTACATGAGTCTGCAGTTGATTTCTTTACCTGCTTCTCATGTGCGGTTTTGAAGCCCACTTACCTCCACGACTCAACGAAAAAGAGCTGAGCTGTTGCCACCGAAGAGCCAGATCATGGCTCAGATGTTTGTCCAGCTCAGCCTGAGCCACGCCCAGGAGCCACCCCAACTCCACAGTGAAGTTCCTGTGAATTTTGCGCCCCAGATAATGAAGTGAGCTGGAGAGTTGGGTCCCCTCTGAAGGACCTGGGTCAGGTGGGCCAAGGTCAACAACAACTGTGAGACCATGAGCACCAAGACCTGATGGGAGGAGCTCTGTTCCAAGCTCAGGCCTGAAAGAGATGCACACCAGGTGCCACCCTGAAGCATAATGGAGACCCTGATCACAGTGGCTGTGCTGACACTTGGAGATTCTGAGCCTGCGTGTCTTCCTGTACTAAGCACCTGCTCCATGCCAGAGACTACTGGACACAGGAACACCAGGGAGGGGCAGACAGACAGGATCTGTTGGATATTGTACTCCTGGACCCTCCCAGCTCTTCTGGAGTGCCAGGCTCTGGGCCTCGTCATGGATTAGCTCTTTAACTGCCCAATGCTCGCAAGAGGAAGGGACACACGGGAACAAGCTCACTATGCCAGGAACAGTTGAATGTGCAGAGCACAGACTCAGGAGCCACGGGGACACGGGGACGTCGGTGTACTGCATCCAAAGGACCTAGTCTAGGGGGGACCCAGAGGAGCTAGGGGCATGGGCTGCCACCTGGCCCGCTTCTTCGGGGCTTGGTGTCCAGCCTGGGGAGCCCCATACCTGCCACTCCTTCTGCTGGGACAGGGGTGAGTGCCCAGAAGCACACACTCTACACCAGCCAGTGGCCGGTCATCCAAGGGTCTCGTCCCACTGGGGACGGCTTGTCCTCATTTAAATGTTTTCACAGGAAGTTTGCTGTGGGATGACAGAGGAGACTGAACAATGGCTTTTTAAGGGAAACTGTGCAAAACTTCATGTTCAAAAGAATTAACAGAAGACGAGGGCGGCCTCTACTTTCTCGGCCTTTTGGGACACGGAGGGGATCTCATCACTGTCAGGGTGCAGCCTCCCCGCATCCCCGGTGAGCAGGGCTGAGGATGGCTTGAGGGTCGCCTGCTGTCCAGACAGCGAGCTGGGGCTGGGACCCCACCCCTGCCTGCCTCAGAGATCAGCGCCTTGTGGTGGCCGAGGCACCTGTTCACAGCTGGCGGGGGTCGGAGGTTTGGGGTTCCCCCACGTGTTCGGGAGAGCGCGTGGGCGGGGCCTCGGCGTGGGCGGGGCTTCATCGCGGGCGGGGCCGCGGGAGGACCGCCCCACGCTCCGCCCGCCCCCGCCCGCGCTCCTCGCGCTCCCTCCCGCTGGTCCGGTGGCGCTGCGCGGCCGCGGGCGAAGCAACTTTGCTGCGCTAGGCGGCGGCGCCGGGTCCCGCCCGGTCCGTCCCGCGCGGAGCCTCCAGGCCATGGGCGCGCTGGCCGGGCTGCTGGCCCCGCTGCTGCTGTTGCTGTGCGTGCGGCCGCCCCGCGCTGCCAGGTGAGCACCGGGGCGGGGGTGGCCGAGCTGCGACCCAGGCTGGGTGAGAGGTGACCGAGCTGGCCCCGGGGAGTCGGATCCGGACCCCGTCCTCGCCCGCGCCCGACCCCGGCGCCCGCTCCCCTCACGATGCCCGGCGCGGTCTGGCTGGCGACCCCCGGGCAGGACAGGGTGCCCCCGGGGCGGAGCGGCCTCGGCAGCGGCCCGGGCCGCGTTCCAGCGGAGGGGTTGGAGGGGTCCCCGCCCCGAGCCCTTCCTGTAGTGGGGACAACTCCTGGTGCAGGTGGGTGGCAGCCAGGTGGCCCGCAGAGAGGCTGGTTCTGTTCCCTGCTGGGGGGGAGCGGCTGGTAGAAAGCCCCTTCCCCCCACCGGCCCAGCAGGTCCCTGGCATATTTCTGTCCTCTGCCATCGGAAGTGTGCTCCCGTCAACAGGGCATCCTGGGCCCCAATCCGAAGCCTGGCCACCTGCCCCGGGGGGCGTGAGGGGCCCGTGAGGGACTTTTGGGAAATCATCTTGGTGCGGAGGCTGCAGAGGAAAGTAGAGACAGGTCCCGGTCCCCAGCATTCTGGACTACAGCCTCCAACCTGGTGGACATTGGAGACCATCAGAAGCTGGAAATGGCGAATGTCAGTCTGTGTCTTGGCTGTCCTTGCTTGGCAGCCACAGGCCAGAGTCTCCCTGTTGGTGGTGGTGGTGGGGGACAGGCCCATAGGCCGGGTCCAGCTGTAGCTGTGGCCCTGGGGCTGGAGAATCAGCCCTGACCATGAGCAGACCCGTTCTGGGGGAGCCCTGAGGGTTCCTATGGGCCTCTTTCCCCCTTTCCTTTCCCTAGTTCCAGCTGAGAGGGCAGGCAGGGCATGGACATAGCCTTGGGTGCCTGTGCTGGAGGTGGGGTGGCTGCTGACCCAGGCCCATAGCCACTTAGCCAGGAGCCTGAAATCCAGATGGCTCCAAAACCCTGAAGTGTTAATCCAAGTTTGACACCAAAACTCATTTGGCGGCAAATCCTGTCCTGCAGTGCCACGAGGCTAATTTTGTGTTTATTTGCCTTACGCACAGGGCTTATCTATAGATTTCCTGCTGTGAAATTTTTTAGGACTCCCCTCCCCCCAATCTACAGCATGTATCCCCTTTCTAAAGTCTGAAATCTTCGGCCTCCTGACTGGTGTGTGGCTCTGGGTCTTCAGTGAGGGGTGACATGCCCATGTCCCTGGCCAGGAGCACTGGGAGGAAGCCCTGACCTCGCATCCTCCTTCCGTTCTGGGTGGTGGTGGATGCCACTGCCCTGCCAAGCTCCCATCTCCCTTGCCAATGGAGAATTGTTACCAGCGCTTCACATTTTAAAGTCTGTCCTTTAGCGGATTCGTCCCAGACTTTCTGCTCTTGGCTTCGGCCTGGCAGTGACAGCGTGGGACAGGGATGAAGTCCGTCCCCGAGGTGGAAAGGTGCCGGGGATGCAGTTGCTGGCTCAGCCCTTGTGGTGACCTTCAGACTTGGCGTGGCGCTGTCCCTGCAGGGCCTCCTCTCTGCCGGCACCTGTCCTGCTCCCCTCCATCTCTAGGCCCACCTCTCTGAGGGTGGGGACAGTCCTCAGTCCACATCCCAGTGTTGCCCCAGGGAGAGGCTTGGTGTGTGCAGAGGAGTGCACTACACTGCTGCACTGTGTCTGTGGGTTGGGTCCTCGGGAGTGGAGCTGGCCAGCGCACCGTGTGGGTGTTGCGCCCGGCTCCTGGCGCCTCCTCTCCCTGGAGCTGTGTTCGGTGCAGTGGCTGCCGTGCTGCTCCTCGCCTTGGTAACCGGGATGCTAGCGAGGCTCCTGCAGCTCTAAAAGCAGAGCTGTTGAATCGTGGGCTCTGAAACGCGCCACACTGGATGGGGGGCGAGCGCCCCGCTGCCTTGCTGAGCCGCACCTGCCTCCCGGGGCGGCGACAGGGCGGCTTTGTTCCTTGGTGGGGGCAGGAGGCCGGAGCCCCGTGACCCACCCACAGGGAGCAGCCCAGAGGGCAGCTGATGTGTTTTCACCTACAGGCTCTGCCCTGCAGGTCTGAATTCCTGAACTCCAGTGCAGACCTGGAGCCGGATATATGTCTCTGAGCATCTGTGTCCATCTACCCCAAGGACACCTCTCTGCAGGCTGCCCGTGACTTACAAGGCAGAGCAGAGACTGCCCTGCCCTGACTCCAGACCATAGCATCTGTGCCTCCCGTGTGCATCCTGACCCCAGACTCCAGCACTCGGAGCTCCTTCTCTGCTCCCTGGCCCTTCACACCTGCCCCCAACTGGAAAAATGGCTGGAGTATTCTGGGAGAGCAGTGACATGGGGAGGGCTGATTCCCTTCTCAGTCCCAGGAGATGGCAAAGGCCATTGCTTGGCCACTCAGGATAAACTTGGCCAGGCACGGGGTCACACCTCTGTCAACCCAGCTTTTCAGGAGGCTGAGGCTGGAGGATCGACTGAGCCTAGGAGTTTGAGACCAGCCTGGGAAACATAGCAAGGCCCCATGTCTGAACAAAATTAATAAATTAAAAACACACACGGACTGAGAAAAATAAACAGAAATATTTAAAAATACGGGAGCTTCCTGGGTGGCTTGCTGGCCTTGCCTTCATTGCCCCCAAGCCTGGGCCTGGTAGGACATACAAGTGTCACTGGCCTGAGATGGGCAGGGGATGGGTCTGGAAAGGATGGTGTCTCCTGCTGGCCTTGGTCCAGCCAGGCTCATGGCAGCTGGGCTGGTCCAAAAATAAAGCTGAACTCAAATCCCTTTACATCTGGCCTTTGGGGCAATTTGCATTCTTAGCTGTGCCTGGCTAAAGCTGTCTCACTCCTTGTTCCTGCCATCCTAGGGGGAGCAGGGGGAGCAGTGTCCATCTGTCGAGTGACCAGCCGACCTGACACCTCGCCCTGCCCACCCAAAGTGGTGTCCGAGATAGGTCAGAGATTTGCAGTATTTCATTAGCTAAGGAACTTTTGCTTCAAAGACAACCTCTTCAAAAGGACTATTACATGAACCAGAGGAAGGTGCTTTGGCAGAAGGAGGGGCTGGACACCTCCCAAACCCAGCAGCCCTTGGGGCTTCTAGGATCCATCCCGAGAGTAAGGTTCCAGGAGCCTGGAGCAAGGTCCACACCAGATACAGGGAGGGGCAGGGTCATGTCCAGCTGGCCCACCACTCCCTAGCCAGAGAGGTGAGAGTGACCTGCTGATGGCTTGGGTGGGGGCTGAGACAAGTCTGGTCGGGGGGGGGGCATGAGCCTGGGCCACCATCCCCAAGGAAGAAGGAGGCCGAGGAAGAGCTGAGGTGGGCACCCTCTTCCTTGTGGGCATTGTGCCCAGGTTGGGGAAATGCTGCTCGCCCCATCCACACTCTTCCTAAGGGCTCAGGCTGGGCTCAGGCCCCAAGGTGACCTGCAGGCCTCATCTGAAGTTGCTCCTCAGCCCTCAGAATAAGGGACTGAGAATACCAAGAGCATTATTCTTGGGCAGGCACTGCCATTCCCCACTCTCAGCTCTAGGAGGATGCCCTGGGCGCAGGTCCCTCTCCCAGGCCCCTTCCTGAGGACCTCCACCCTTACACACTGATGGCAAGGCCTGTGCCCTTGTCAGCGTCGTGGGGCTGCTCTTTGGGGAGAACCCCAGCTGGGACTCAGGGTTGCTCTCCTGGGAAGGTGCAGGAGGGAGCCCTGAAAGGGCCTGGGCCTCAGCCTACATGGAGGAGATGGGGCGGCCTCCTCCAGGGCTGGGCAGGAGGGTA
This sequence comes from Hystrix cristata, assembly GCA_004026905.1. Taxonomy (NCBI): domain Eukaryota; kingdom Metazoa; phylum Chordata; class Mammalia; order Rodentia; family Hystricidae; genus Hystrix; species Hystrix cristata. Next base: position 198,011 of record PVJO010000044.1, on the reverse strand, counting down.
GGAAGCTGAGCAGAAAGGGGGGTAAATGAGCAAGGAATTCAGGGCTTCCCTGGGTCCAGGTCAGAACCCTACCCCCAGGAAGGGACCCAGGCTCAGTCCCGGCACTTGGCCAAACCAAGAGCAGTTGCCTTTGCATTCCCAGGGCAATGAGTGACATTGGGGACTATGTGGGCTCCAACCTGGAGATATCCTGGCTTCCCAACCTGGATGGCCTGATGGAGGGCTACGCCCGCAACTTCCGCCCGGGCATTGGAGGTGAGGCAGGGACAGTGCCAGGCTGGCTGGCTGTGGGTGTGGGCTCTGCTGGGCTCTAGGCTGGTGGAAGGTGGGTTTCTGGGCCCAGGTGGCAGGTGGGCACTGACACCAGGCTCCCTGGACAACTGCTGCGCTAGGCCAGGGGTGCTGGGATGGAGCCCTGCCCCACCATCTCAGCACCTCCTGCCCTCCTCCTTCTTGCAGGGCCCCCAGTGAATGTGGCACTCGCCCTGGAGGTGGCCAGCATTGACCACATCTCAGAGGCGAACATGGTAGGTGTTGGCAGCACTGCATCTTTGTTGAGCGCTCCGGCTGGAGGAAGCACTGACCAGTGTCCACTCCCTGCAGGAATACACCATGACTGTATTCCTGCACCAGAGCTGGAGGGACAGCAGGCTCTCCTACAACCACACCAATGAGACCCTGGGCCTAGACAGCCGCTTCGTGGACAAGCTCTGGCTCCCCGACACCTTCATCGTGAATGCCAAGTCCGCCTGGTTCCACGACGTGACGGTGGAGAACAAGCTGATTCGGCTGCAGCCCGATGGTGTCATCCTGTACAGCATCCGGTGAGCTCAGGGAGCTGGCGCTCCAGGGTGGGGCAGGGTTGCATCCTCAAACCCTGCTGCTGGGGAGACCCAAACTCCGGAGGCGCAGACAGGAAGCTAACAGATGTGGCTTTTTGACCTACCTGGTACCTTTTTGTTTCTTTTTGTGCCTTCTTTTCTGGGTTTTTTTTTTTTTTTTTTTGGGTGCTGGGGCTTGAACTCAGGGCCTTGTGCTTGCAAGGCGAGCACTCTAACCACTGAGCTAAATCCCCAGCCTGTGCCTTCTTTTCTGAAACAGAGTTTCGGTTTGATGTTTTTGTCTTTTGTTTATTTATTTTGTGGAACAGGGGATTGAGCCCAGGGCCTGCACCCTGAACTATATCCTCAACCTGTTTTTATATTTTATTTTGAGACAGGCTAGGCTCAGATTTCAATTCTCCTGTCTCAGCCTCCCAGAGTGCTGGGATTATAGGCGTGCACCACCATGCCCAGCTTCCTTTAGTTTTTAAATGGAGATAAATTCATGCAATTTAAATTAACCTTTTTAAAGTGAAGGGTTCGGTGGCATTTAGTATATTCATTGTGCTGTGTGACTGTCACTTCTATTTACTCCTGAACGTTTCATTGCCCCCGAGGGTGCCCTGTACCATAAAATAGTCACTCTTTCTTCCCATCCTGGAAGTCCCTGGCAACCATGAATTTGCTTTCTGTTGCCCTGGATTTGCCTGTTCTGAGCATCTCCTGTAGGTGGGATTGGACCTATGTGGCCTTTTGTTGCTGTTTTTTTTTTTTTTTTTTTTCTTTTTTTGTGGTGCCGGGGATCGAACTCAGGGCCTTGTGCTTGCAAGGCAAGCACTCTAATCACTGAGCTAAAACCCCAGCCCCTGTTGCTGGTTTCTTTCACTTAGCACCATGTTTTCAAAACCCACCTGTGGTGTGGTGTGTTGGTACCTCCTTCCTTTTTTTATGGCTGCATAATGCTTACTTGCATGGCTGGACCATGTTTTCTTCATCTGTTCTTCTGCTGATGGACATGTAGTTGCTTCTACTCTTGGCTGTGGTTAACAATGACACTGTGAACATACCTGTACATATGTTTGTATGAACGTCTGCTTTTCAGACACATGCCTTTTAAAAAATACAGCAAGTTGCCAATGTTTTAAAAATTTAAAAATCGAGAACTAAATATCTGGCTTCTCCTGGAAAATCAGACCACGTGGCAGCCCTGAGCCTCTTGTGGCTTCAGCTGTCCCTTGGGCCAGGATAGCTTGGGCAAATAGTCAAAGCATTTTCAAGGATGGAGAGTACAAATGCCATCTGGTCCTCATACCCTAAAGGAAGAACCAGAAATGTTACCAGTTTTACTTTTCACTACTGGGACTGAAGCCCGGCCTCACGCGTGCCAGGCAGGGACTAAATTCCACTTCCAGCTCAGTAGTCAGTTTGCACCCAGATGCTAGGCAGCTTGGCCTTCGGGTAGCCTTTGTGAGTGGGGCGGCTCACCTGGGAGTGCTGGGAGTGTCTCTGCAGCTCCTGGGGTTGGGCAGCAGGGCTTCATGCACGTGCCCCTCTCTGCAGAATCACCTCCACGGTGGCCTGTGACATGGACCTGGCCAAGTACCCCATGGACGAGCAGGAGTGCATGCTGGACTTGGAGAGCTGTGAGTGGGCTCCTGGAGCCCCGGGAGGCACCTGGCGGTCTGGACATGGGAGTACAGGGCCCAGGAGGCCACTGGGACATGGGTCCTCTGACAGTGGTCGCCCCACTCTGGCTACCCTCTGTCCCCATCCACCTGTCCTGAGGTGCAGGACGTGCTGGGCTCCCGCTCCATCCCTGCCAGGTGCCGACGTAGACGGGGTTCTCCTGCTGGGGCTGCAGGGCCGGGCCGGGCTGGACCCCACAGCCCCCGCCCCTGTGGGCTCCCTGCAGATGGCTACTCTTCCGAGGACATCATTTATTACTGGTCTGAGAACCAGGAGCAGATCCACGGGCTGGACAGGCTGCAGCTGGCGCAGTTCACCATTACTAGCTACCGCTTCACCACGGAGCTGATGAACTTCAAGTCGGGTAACTCGGGCTCCTGCCTGAGCCGCAGCAGCTTCCTCATGCTTTCTGACCGCACAGCTGCCTGCCTTCGGGGTGGAGGGTGCGGGGACAGCCGAGTTAGGCCCTGCTGGCTGCATGGGTGGCGCCAGCCAGGCCCAGGATGTGCTGTGGTGTGACATGGCCTGGTTTCACCCTCTTATGCCTCCACCCTTTCTTTTCCCAGCAGACTGGGCTTGGGGGGAACCTGAAGATGTGTTTCGGGGCCCTCTCACCCTGGGACTGCAGGGCTCTGGGCCAGGCTTCCTTGGCCACCGTACTCCCAGGGTGTGGTTGTGCACAAGGAGGGTCCCCTGGGCCAGCACCCTGGCCCATGGGGTGGGGGGGGAGGGTCAGATTTGAGGGTCTTCTTCCTGAGCCTCACCACAGGGCCAGAGCTGGCTAAGGCCCCTTCTTTCTGTGCGCTGACGGTGGTTGTCCCCACAGCTGGCCGGTTCCCCCGGCTCAGCCTGCACTTCCACCTGCGGAGGAACCGGGGCGTCTACATCATCCAGTCCTACATGCCCTCCGTCCTCCTGGTTGCCATGTCATGGGTCTCCTTCTGGATTAGCCAGGCAGCGGTGCCTGCCAGAGTGTCTCTAGGTACGGCTGGGGCTCACCTCTCCCCCAGGGGCTGCTGGGAGTGCCACACAGGGAACAGGTCCCCCACCCATCCTGAGCCCAGCTCTGGGCCTAGCCTGGTCAGGCCAGTCTTGGTCAGGGGAGCCCGATGGGCACAGGACAGGGTTGGGGGCCACAGACCCTGCTCCAGGACCCAGGCCCTGCTAAGCTGGGCGGAAAGAGGAGACTGATGGGCTTGGAGGAGGACCCAGCCATATCCCCTGCACCCAGGCATCACCACTGTGCTGACGATGACCACGCTTATGGTCAGCGCCCGCTCCTCCCTGCCACGGGCCTCGGCCATCAAGGCGCTGGACGTGTACTTCTGGATCTGCTACGTCTTTGTGTTTGCGGCATTGGTGGAGTATGCCTTCGCCCACTTCAACGCTGACTACAGGAAGAAGCGCAAGGCCAAGGTCAAAGTTACAAAGCCTCGGGCAGAGGTGAGAGGTGGGTGCACACAGGAGGGGCTGCAGTGCCAGGTGGTCAGGGGAGGTGACACGGGCCCTGGGAGTCCTGGATCCCCGGCCCAGCCTGCTGCAGGTACAGCGACATTGCAGAGTGGGGCGTAGCTGCTGGGCACCTGGCAGCCAGGGCATGGGGTCTGCGGTTGGTCCTCAACCCTGTCCCCCACCCCATGCAGATGGACGTGAGGAATGCCATTGTCCTCTTCTCCCTCTCTGCCGCTGGAGTCACCCAGGAGCTGGCTGTCTCTCGCCGCCAGTGTCGCATCCCTGGGAACCTCATGGGCACCTATAGGTCGGTGGAGGTGGAGACAGGAGAGATGAAGAAGGAGGGGGCACGAGGGGGCCGAGGGGGCATCCGAGGCCGGTTCAAACCCATTGACGCGGACACCATCGACATCTATGCCCGCGCTGTGTTCCCTGCGGCATTCGCAGCCGTCAACATCATCTACTGGGCAGCCTATGCCTTGTGAGGTCAGGCATGGCCCAGAAATGCCCGGGGGAAGGAAGTACCCTGTGCCTGCTTCAGGATGGATGGCAGCAAATAAGAGGAAGCCTCGCCGCCGACCACCACCCCCAGCAGCCAGAGCCCCCTGCAGAGCCAGCAGCCTGTGACGGGCCGAGCCACCTACCTGGGCTGAGCAAGCACGGCTACACCCTGGGAAGCTGTGAATTTTTAGACTCAGACCAATCCCAATTTCTAGGCCTTTGCTCTGTGGAATCAGAGAGCAGGACGTGGCGGAGTGGCAGCCTCTGTCTCGGGGAGATGCTGGAGAGGGCATTGTGAAGCCTCTTTGGTCCCAGCATGAAATAAAAACTTGACCTGGCGGCTGACCGGTTCCAGTCTCTGTGACTGCAGCTGTGTCTGGCCTCCGAGTCCCAGTCCCTCCGCAGGCTTGAGAGGTGGGGCATGGGGAAGTCTGCGATGGACGAGCGGCTTTGTGGGGGCAGCAGTGGGGACAGCAGTGGGGCTGCGGTCCCAAGACGCGGGCTCTACTCGCCTGGAGTGGGGCTGAGGGAAGAGAGGAGTCAATACCCGTGGCACCAGCGTCAGACATTCGGTGCCCTTCTTATCCCTGTTACTGGGCAATGGATGGGAGCAGGAGCTGGGTGATCACAGAGTCATGTGCTTTTGAGTCACCTTCCTGAAACCCCGGGGCTGGGGACAGACTCCAGACCAGGGGAGCTCAGGGCTGCATCCTGGAAGATGAGCCACATGGCCCAGTCTGGAGCACAGGGGAGGGTGGATGTACAAGGAGCCACCATCCCCTAGTCTCCAGGTCTGGGGGCCACCACTGTTCCCTCTTGCATCTTAGAGGCCACTAAGGGCCCCACAGTCACCCCCCAGCTCCTTCACACCTGGTGTCACCACTGCCAAGCACTCCAGGTGACAGGGTTGCAGCACGAAGACCCTGCAGCCATTGAGCGTGTGACAGGAAGCTTTTAATAAGGTGTCCAACTTTTCCAGAACACTAGACTCTTCTACACCGGAGAAACGAAGGGTACAATTAGCAGGACAGCCGTTCACCCAGGTCTGCTATAGGGCCTGGCCAGCCAGAAGCAGCCAAGGCTGGCTTGAGTCACCCAGGCCCAGCATTCTGTCTCACCCTGGTGGCGTCTCTGCTGGCTGTGAGCATTTCTCCACGGCTGTGAGCATTTCTCCACAACTGAAGGGCCACCTGGTTCCCAAAGGATGATGGAGGGCATCGGTGCTGTGCTCAGACCACAGCCTGGTGCTTACCACTTCCTCAGCTCAAAGGCCCCTCCTCCTAGGGACTCCTCCTCGCAGTGGGCTGCTCTCAGGCCCTGCAGAAGGACACGGCTATGAGGCGTGGGATGGCCTGGGCTGCAGTGTGGCCAGGAGCCGCACAGAGAGCCAGCCTTGGAGCCAGCAGAGAGCAGGTGGCCCAGCAGCCACGGAGTGGATCTGGGTCAGCTGGGGCCCCAGGCCACCTCCTGACAGCAGGGTAGGCGGGCCCCACGCAGTCAGTTTGAGATAGCACAGGACAGGGACGTCCAGGGCAGGGTCCCCCTCCCCACGTGGCACCTCTGCTTAGTGTGCCACCTGGTAGGATGGCTGTTTCCTGCCTCTGTGGACCCCGAGTTTTCCAGGGATGGGGAACCCATGCCCCAGAAGCACATGTGGTAGCCACTCAGCTGGGCCTCAAGGATGTCCATGGTCACCTCCACCCCAGGGTCATGCCCCAAGGCGGGCAAGGTCAGGCCCAGCTCCGGGCCTTCAGGGAGGGGAGGGCGAGTCCAAGTCTGTGGAGCTCACCTGGACCCAGACCCCCCACCAGATGGACGCCCCGCCGATGCCAACACCAGTCTGGCCCCAGCCCAGTGCTGCCCCTGCCTGCCTCCTGCCACCCGCAGCTGCCCTCTTTCTACCACACTTACCCACAGGGAGCTATTTAAAGCCAGCCTGTGTGACTGCCTCAGGCTCCCACGCAGCCAGGCCCACACGGGCAGCAGCCTTCGCCTGATGCCTCAAGCAGCAATCGCTCTCTGCAGCCTGCAAGCTGCTATTTCTGCCCACGTTTATAGGGCCAGGAGAAGTCTCCTGTTCCAGCGGTGCTGACGGAGCCAGCCCGAGGCCCGGCGGGTCTGAGGGGAACTGATCGTGTTCCCTGCACAGGCCCTGGGCAGAGGTCTGTGGGCAGAGGTACCTCGTCCCAGCAGGGACAGGCCATTGGGGAGCTGGCGGCTTCCTCTCTCTGCTCAGATGGAATGTGTCCTGGGGACAGAGACTTCTAATGCTCTCAGAGCAAGGACCCAAGGTGCCAGCTTCTCTGAGGCAGGTGGGCCGCACGCTATTCAGGGCCGCGTAGAGGGCCAACCTCACGGGGTCCCCCAAAGCAGAGCCCCGAGGACTGGGTGCAGGGAGGCTCTTTGTGGGTGGGGTGTCTGTTTCCCAGGGCCGCAATAACAAAGTACCACGAACAGAGGCTTTAGGACAACAGAGATTTACTGTCCCCGCCTGGAGGCCACAGTGCTAAGTCCAGGTGTGGACAGGGCCATTCCTTCCAGGTTCCCCTGGCCTCCCTGGTGCTCCTTGGCTCCGCCCATAGCTTCCGCCATCACATGGCATCTGTCTCTGTGTTTCTTCTGTTTGTATATGGGTGCCTGCCCTTGGATTCAGGGACCACTGTCTGGCCTCATCTTAACCAGTCATATCTGCCAAGACCATTTCCAAATAGTCACGTCCTCATGCTTGCTTCGGCAGTACATATACCAAATAGTCGCGTCCCAAGGTTTGGGGCGGCCACTGCTCGACACAGTCTAGCAGTTCACTCCAGAGGGCAGAACCCACGGAGTATGGAGGGATGGGGAGAAAGGGACTGTGGGGGAGGTCTGCATAACTTGACAGTGAGTCCCAGTCCCACAGGGTGTCTATACACCACCCCCACCTTGGCCAGGGCTGCCCTGGAGCTGAGCAGATGCCCCAGCACCAGAGGTGGCACCGCCAGCAGGCACCACCAGCAGCCCCGGCTGCTGCCCCTGCCAGACGCAGCCTGATGGGTGCCGGGCTTGATCCTGCTACCGCACTGCTTACATGTGCTCAGGCACCACATTTAGTTTGTTCGTGACTGGCTCTACAAGATGGTGGCTGTTGTAGCAACGACAGCCACCAAATAAGACAGCAGAGGGCTGTTCAGGACAGGCTAGGCTGTCCCCATGGCTGCAGGTGGCCCTGCAACATGAGGGCACTTAGACTCTTTGCCGCCCAGTCCCTGACCAGCATTCCTGTGGGCTTAGGTAACTCTGCTGCATTCCTCGGGCACAGCGGGGACAAGCTTTTGTCCCCCGTGTCCATGGGGCGGGAGTGCTAGAGGCCAGTTCCCTGCACACCCAGCGGCCTCTCCCAGCCCACAAGTGCTGCATGCTCCCCCACCCCGGGTTGGCTGCCCTGGCTGTCCATTGCTGGGAGGCTCCGGGGGCTTCTTACATCACAGGTCCAGGAACCATGAGACGATCCAGGCATATGGACCTGGGGACCATGGTGTGAGCCCAGCCTGGGTCCACAGCCCTGTTCGATCGATGACGATGGGACAGGGGTCTGCGTGTCGGTTGGTCTCCACCAGCTGCTATGTGCACGTGAGCGATGTGACATTTTGGGTTCCTGATGTCATTGCAACTTGGACCCTGTATCCAGAAGTCCTCTAGACTGTGGGTCCTTCTGCCAGTCATGGTCACTCTGGGGGTGTCTCAGTCACGGACCCGTGTGGGGTGTCACAGGGCTCTTCTCCCAGAAGACCAAGCCCCTCTGCAGGCAAAGGCTCTGGGTTTGAGTCACAGCTCAACTCTGGGCAGGAGCAGGAGTCACACTTTTCCACTGTGGCTGTTGACATCAGCCTTCTCTCCAGGCTCAGCTGTCTCTGGTCGTGCAGGTCAAGAACACCCCATACCCTCACTGGCTGTGTGTCCATCCACTGTGGGCCCACAGGGCTCTGAGAGATGTAGCCTCCTTGGGTCCCGGCACCCTCTCCCTCACCCTTTCTCCCGTTGCTCAAACTGCAGCCTCCCGGCCCTCGATGTCCTGTTGAGACCTGCGGTACCATTTCCCTGAGCGTCCCGGTTGAGGCGAGTTTCTCAGTGCCGCCAGCACCCTTCCTGTCTTCTGGGTCCTCCTGGGTAGAATCCTTAGTCATGGGTGATTGCTCCCCTCATGGTCGACCCTCTCCCCACCCTGCACCCCCAGAATTTCCCGTTCCAGCCCCAGGTCACTGCTGGGACTACAGCAACGAATAGGCGGAGACGTGGCCTCGCCAGCTCATCCTGGTTTCCTGCTTTCCATGGGAGACACCAGGGCAGATTTGAAGAGCGTATGTGTTCCTCAAAAGACCCCAAGTCCTGCCCTTGGTACCTGCAAAGGGGACTTTACTGGAATAGGGTCTTTGACGACCGAAGTTAAGACGAGGCTACCCTGGATTAGAATGAGCCCTGATGTCTTTCTATTAGCGGAGTAAACACAGACACCAGGAAGACAGAGGTGGAGGAGGCGAAGCATCTGCAAGTCACACAGATCTCACAGCGCCAAGGCTGGCCAGTAAAACAACAGATTCCCCCTCGTGACCCTCTAAAAGGACCGCCCCTCTTCACACCTTGACCACAGACTCCTGGGTGCCAGAACTGTGTGAGACAATAAATTCATGTGCCCTGAAGTCATCCTGTCTGGTGCAAGCCATGTGTCTCAGGGTATTTCCTTGGACTCCAGACGTGGTGCTGCCTCTTGGGGTTGGGTGGGCACATGGCCTAGGGAGGCTCTCCCAGAGTGACTCTGGGGCTCAGGGCCTTGTCATTCAGCCTGCTAGTCCTCTCTTGGGCCTGACTTTCAGCATTGTTTGCCGCCTGAGGCAGAAGATAGGATTCTCTCTGAACGCCACCCTTGCCAGGGCTCTGACTTTCATGCACCCCGGGCCACAGCTGGCCTCAGACTCTGCCTCGGTGAGAGCTCTGCAGCCTGGGCATCATCACTAACATCCCAACACCTGGGTCCTGTGCTGTCACTGTACAGTGAGTCCACAACCCACCCCAAGATTGCTTTTTAAAGCTACTTCCAGGACTGAGGGACTTAGCATGGGTGATCCCAAAAGCAGAGCCTGAGAGTATTTCGAGGCTTGTAGTTGAAGGAGGAAATGATCAGGAGTGGGAGGGGGAAGGGCGAGGTAGGAAGGGGGAAGCCATTGAGGTCCCCTGTGCAGTGGCAGTATCTGCATCAGCTCAGAACTCTCACCCAGACACTCGGCTCCCACCTTGGGGTGCCCTATACTGGGACAGAGAAAGTCGTGAAGCAGGACAGCAACAGGGACAAGGGCATTTGAAGAAGACGCTGTTGTGCTTGAGATGGTCCGCCCAGCTCCTCCGAAACGAGAGGAGTGTGGCCCAGGACCTACAACAGGAAAGCCAGGGACTCCAGGACAATAAAAGTAGCTGTGAGGAGGGACATGATCACGCTTCTCTTGTCTGCTCGAGTCAATGACCTCTTGGGCCGAGAGGGCCTGTGACATGGCAGCCTGGAGGTGGGGTCTGCAATGAGCCTAATGCGGGGCTCTCTCAACCACTGACTTCCGCACGGCATGGCCAAAGGCAGCCCACACCCTTGTTCCAGGAGGGCAGAGCAAGAGGACAGCCAGGTTGGGGGCCTGGTCTGCCACCCCAGCCTCTGGGGAGCCTGTCAAGGCCCACTGAGGCCGAGGGAAGGCCCCTGGGAGGAGGCCGGTTGGGAAAGAGAGTTCCCCACTGTCAGGGTCTGTCTGTCCTTCAGCTTTCTTTCTGGGCTCCCCTCAAGGCTGTCTCTGGGATGAGCAGCTTGGTTTTAAAGCTCAGGCCCTTGCCTTTGTCACATAACCCCACATGCGGCACCAGCTGGGTGCATCCCTATTGCTCCTTGAAAGACTTGGGGGCCAGGCCTGGTGGAAAGATGCCCACACACCGGCTGTGCTGTGAGGAATGAAATCTGCATCTCTCAGCCAGGAATGGTGATGCATGCCAGTAATCCCAGCACTCAGGAGGCTGAGGCAGGAGGGTTGTCGTGATTTCAAGGCTACTGAACTACATGGTGAGAACCTGCCTAAAAAAAAAAGAAAATCTATGTCTCTCACAGCACCATGAGGCTGAGGCAGGCAACTGTAAACTCTGAGGCCTCTCAGGTGCTGAACTCCTCAGCCTCAACACCCACTGTGGGTGCTGTGGGGACACCCAGGGCAGAGTCACTGGCCTCTCCCAGCCGTCCACAGCTGGGCCCAGCCAGGGTCTGGGGGACCCTGCAGATCTGAGAAGTCTCCCCAGGCCACCACCCCTTCCCTCCACCCAGCCCTCCAGTCACTGTCCTCTCTGGGTTCTGGGGTTTCTGACTCTTCCTGCCTAGCTCGGGGCATGTCCTCCCCAACCCCAGGACACAGGGTGTCGGGTGGAGGGGACAGAGGCTGCCCGGAACCCAGCTGTACCAGCTTCATTCACCCTTTTTCCTCACGGTGGCACTCAGACTTACAGAATGGAGAACATCAGAAAGCACTCACCCATCTTGAGTCCAGGCTGGGCCACCGGCAGGGACTGAGCCTGCACGTGGGAGGATGGGTGGTGAGGGGCCTGCGCTCCAGCAAGGGTGGGTGGGACTCAGCTGGGGGGGCAATCCAGCTGGTGCCCCCACCCTGCTCAACAGACGCCTCTGTGCCAGAGGGCCTCACCCATCATGTGCCCCCACTGCAATGAGCACCAAGGCCGCCTCTGCCCTCAAGGACGCCACACTCCCAGAGGGTGCAGGGTAGAACTGGGCAGTCTCGCCTGGAAACCAGCAACTGCGCTATTCCCCTCAACCACACAGGGGACCCCTGCCATGTTGTGGTGGGAGGCGGACAGAGACACAGAGGCAGGCACCCAGCGAAGGTTTCACATCATAGTGAGGCATGTACCCCCCACCGTGGGCACAGTGGAGACCCAAGCAGGTTCCTGTCCTGATGGTGTCTGTCAGGACAGGGTGGTCAGTGGGGTCAGCAGGCCCTGTGTGGTGAGGTCTCAGGGATCTTGGCACAGGGAAGAGGGAAGGTTTTCCAAGGAGAGTGGTGCCCAGACTCAGCCAGGCTGCAAAACCCTCAGGCCGAGGCCTCCCTGCTGGGCAGGCCCTGCCGGGCCATCTGCTGCAGCTGCTGCTGGGTCAGTGCCACCCGGCAGGGGACTGGTCTGTCCTGGCAGAGTTGCTGTGGTGGCCTGCCTGCTTGAGCGCAGGGCACTTTGTGTGTGTGTGTGTGCATGTGTACGTGCACAGCTTGGCCACAGGAGCCTGTGTGTGACCCTCCCTCTCAGAGGCCACAGAGCCACTGGTCAAGCCACTGTGGACCTGTGGACCTGGGCTCCCCTCTGCTGCTGACCTGGTCCCCTCCCATCCTGGACTTGGGGGCACCTGCAGAGGACATCAGGTTGCAGAACTGCCTGTTTCCAGGTCTGCCACATCAGATGACATCAACACCTTCAAGGCTCTGGATGCCCTCTGCTACCTGCGGGCCCTTTTCCCCTCAGCCCAGCCAGGTGGGGACCTCAAGGACAACGCCTAACAGTCTGTGCGTCTGCTCAGGCAGTTCATCGATGTGCCAGGTCTCAGCTCTCTTCGAGGAAATGAGAGAGGGCAGGGCTCAGCAGGGGGTGGCTCCTGGCAGCAGGTTCCCCTGGATGCTGGGACGGGGTCGTGTCTCCGAGTCCAGGGAGTTCGGCTCTCCAGAAGGGTTCAGAGTCCTCCCCTGTGCAGCGGTATCTTCCTGTAGTTGTTCAGTTAACGGAACTCTTATTTTCACCCGGCTAAAATATCGCTGCTCGGCGCGTGCCCGGGTTGCCATGGCGACGCGGTTCCTGCCCTGCCTCAGACTGCGAGCTCTTAAATAACCCCGGTCCCCAGGGAGGAGCGGCGGGCGGTCAGCCTCCCCGCCCCGGGCCCACGGTCCGGTCCCCAGGTGGGCCCCAGGGACCGAAGCCCCTCGCTGCAGCACACCCCGCCCCCTGCAGCCCAGCAAGCCGAGACTGTAGCCCCGCCGTCCCCCGGGGGCGACGCGGCTTCGGGGTGCAGCCGGTGCTCTGCGGAGGCTCCTGGCAGGGACTGCCTTCCCCGCCCGACCCCTCCCGGGGCGGTGGACACAGCAACTCTACCCTCTCCTGGCCCTGCGGGCTCGGTGGGAAGCGCCCGTCACTCCCCGGCCCCGCCCCCGACAGTTCGTCCACACGGGCGTGTCATCCCGAGCAGTCCCGAGATTTTAACAGGGCCGATGGTAAACGGGGACCGTGCGGGAGCCGGGGCTGCGGTCCCGGGAGCCAGGGGCGGAGGGCCCCCAGCCGCCCGCCCTTCCTCGCCACGGGCTCCCGCGCCCCCTCCCGGGCACGCCCGGCACCACAGCGCCGTGGGGACGCCGCCAGCAGCCGGACCGTCTGGGCCACCGCGCTGGGTGGGACACGCACAACCCTGATCACGGGCAGGACAGGCTGCCTGGACAGGAAGGCGCACGGCGACGTGTTGTCCAGACAGACAGACAGACAGACACACACACACACACACACACAGAGTCTCTCTCTCACAGGCCCAAACTGGTGGTGCCTCTCCAGCCCTGTCCCACGCTGCCCTGACCACGTCTCCGGATCCCCGCTCCCTCCACTCCACCGCCTCTGTTGCTTTGGCTTTCTCTGACCTACCTGCTCCCGCCATAGGGCCTTTGCACTACCACCTTCCTCTCAGCTGTGCCCAAGCCAGCCTCACCCTAGGACCTATGTCTCCACCAGCAGGCAGGTCCCCCGACAATGACAGGAAACATCTGCTTCCTGACCCGCTCTCAGCTGAGTGCCAAGCACCTGTCAGCAAAAGCTCCGGGGCCTTCCTGTAGTGGGTGGGGCTTGTTGGGTTTGCCTCACACCTGGAATCCTGGAAAGAAGGGTGTCCCCAGCTGCAGACTAGTCAGGGAACCCTCCCTAGTGACAGAGTCACCTGGAATTTAAACTCCTCTTCTCTGAGGCTCTTATCACAAAGATATCGGACAAAGAAACCTCCCTCCAAGTGCCCTGCCCTGCCTGAGGCTACCCTCAGCCACCAGTCTCCTTCCTGCGCCTGGGAGAGGTGCAGCCACAAGGCCACCCTAACCCTAGAATCCCCAGATGGGAAGGCTGGCCCAGGCAGGGACCTCCCTCTGGGAAGAAGCCACCCTGCCCAAAACAGACCCCAAGCTGGAGGTTGATAGGCTCTTGTCGCTTTTGTAACCAGCTAAGGTTCTTCACTTTGGAAATAATCCACTGTGATTATGGCAGTGTCCATGCAAAACCTGGGAAGGGCAGAGATTACCCAGAAGTGGGAAGTGCCTGTCCTCAGTCCCATCCAGGGATCTTCTCCAGGTCAGCTTATCTTCACCAAGGGTTACTTCTGCTCCTGCCTTGTGTCTGCCTGTCCTGTTCCAAGGGTCACCTCCTTGCCGTATGTGCTCTGGGAGGCCCTGGGCATCCTTGAAACCTGCCATTATGCAGGACTGTGACTCCCTGATGGCCAGGGGGAGGAGCTGACAATGACCTGAGGCCCCAGATGCCCTGCACTTGCTCATCAGTTCCAGGTGCCTGGAGAGGCCACAGTGATCCAGGGTGGGACTCAACCTGACAGGGAGTGAATGGTGAATTTGCAAACAAACACTAAGTGATAGACTCATGCCTGTCACTAGGCAACAGAATGCTGTCACCTACAGGGTGCTCCCCTCTCTTAGAAGAGCAACCTCTGCCCTCCAGGCCAGGGGAATTCTGGGCACCCAGCCCCCACATCCTGGAGGCAGAGGAGGGCTAGGGTGGGGCACACCACACGGAGGGCTCCACCCTCCATCTCGAAGCCAGGGAAGGTTGTACCGGAGGAATACTTGGCCCTGAGCCCTTTGGCCACTGAATGTGACTCCCATTTCCTGGCGGCCTCCCTCCCAGATGGGTGCCCTCTCCCTCCCCAACCTCCACAGAAAAGTGCCCCACCTCCAAAACCCAACCAAGGGGCCCTCTGGCCTCTTTTCACCAGGGCAGTGGTGACCCTAGAACAGCTTCCACGATGCAGGGACCTCCTTAACTCCCCTCAGCAAGTGTCCCTTGGTTAGAAAGGGCTCCAGTCTGGGCTTTGGCTGTTGTGTCCAGTGGGGCCTCTGGTGGGGCAGGTCCGAGGAGCGGTGTCCAATGGACAGAGGGGGACACACCCGCTGGCCCCTTCTGCCCCCTCCCCAGATCAGACCACCCTTGAGGAAGTTCCAGGGATGCTCAGGCCCCTCCCCCCCCGGAAGGCCTGCGCCCACCCAGGTGTCCTTCCCAGCTCTCCGGAAGTGCCATGGCCGGGTGGCAGAATGGGCTCGTCGGCCCAGGGAACAAGGCCATAGCAAGCACGGGGGCGCATACCCCGCCGGCTGTGGGGCAACCTGAAGGGCTGCGGCTGCCTTCAGGAGGTGAGCGGTCAGCGGTCAATAGGTGTGTACACCATCTGTCCAGACAGCACCGAATCCGGACCACAGGGATCGGGGGCCACCTCCTAAAGGAAGGCCTCCTACAGGAACGACATCACCTACAGATTCCTCCAGTGGAATCTGTGGAGTGAAAGCAGAAGGCTGAGAAGTCTTCATGACGGTCCAGGATCTGTCAAGGCCGAAAGGTGAACTGCGGCAGAGGCAGCCAGTGTAGACAACACTTCCCTGCTTGGGATCCGGGGTTCGCGCAGCGGGAGGGGTTGGGTTGCTTGCCCGGATTCTTGGCCCTCGGGGATCCAGAGTCTGAGCTACTGACCCCTCTTCACCGTCACAGACCAGCGCTTCAGACCCGCGCTCGCTGGAACCGCCCGGCACGCCAGCGTGGACGGCGGACGGCGAGTCTCCCCTCCGCGGGCCGGGGACGCACACCCAACCCCCGGGCTCGCGAGCCGGGTCTGGCCCCAGCAGCCCAGTCGTCAGGCGAAGCCGCGCCCCACGCGCTCCCATTGGCCTCAAGTGGCCCCCCCGCCCGACAGGTAAATCCTCCCCGCGCTCCCATTGGGCAGCAGGCGCCGACCCTCGAGGATTGGCCAGGTGGAGCTCCGCCTCGCCCTCATTGGCCGCAGGTGCCGCGCCCCTGGCCCGGGACCGCCGCCCGCGATTGGCCGGCGCGCGCCCCGCCGGCCATGTTCCGCGCGCCCCCGCTGGGGTGCTCCCGTCGGGCTTGCGCGCGCCCCTTCCGCGTTCCGCTCGCCCGGCCCGGCCGCGCCGTGCCCCGCGCGCTCGGGGCGCGGCGCTGAGGCCACCAGGCCGGGCAGGACTGGCCCAACATGGACGGGCGCAGCGGACGCGTCCGCCTCAAGGCGCACTTCGGCGGGTGAGCGCGGGAGCAGGGCGCGGGGTGGGAACCGACGGGAACATCGGGCCCGGCGCTACGAGGCTTCCCGGAAAGTTGGCGGGGACGCGAGGGCCACAACCCTGCACGGACGAAAAGTTCCGCCAAGTTGAGAAAACTTTGGCGACGTTTCCCTCGTCCTGGAGATGGAACCAGGCAGCGCACCCCTGAGCTGCACCCCCGAGGCTTTTTCTCATTTTGAGACAGGGTGTTGCTAAGTGACTTGCGGTCCTCCTGCCTCAGCCTCCCGAGTCGCTGGGATTACGGGCGTGCGCAACTGCGCCCGGCCAGTGTTTAAAAATCCGGGTCATCTAAGCCATACCTGGATTTAAGACCCCTTCTTTGAGAAAAGCCTGGGACCCGGGCGAAGGCCACGCGCGTGCGTGGCGGACAGTGTGGACCGAGGACGGCTGACCGATCCCGGGCACCTGCACTGGGTCAGGACTTTGAAAACACCGGCTCGCTGGAATTCGGCGGGCACCTTTCGGGTCAGTGCCTGGTCCGCCGGGGCGCGGGAGGATTGGTCCCTCGCGGTGTAGACGGAGAGGATGGCTCCCGCGGCCGTAGAGACCGCGGAGGGGGTGCTGGGACCTGATGCCCCGAGGGGGGCAGAAGAAGGGGGAGTAGAGGCTCTCAGCATTCCTTAGGTTCTGGCTGGCCGATCCTTAGCCAGGACAGGTCACGGGGGG